>BOPP01000517.1:72256-98285 GCA_017312745.1 Gryllus bimaculatus | reverse complement strand
CACACAATAACCTAGGTGTTATCACAGCGCACACTTTATCACGAGGAGCGACTCCGGCGGAGGTCTTGTCCCGACGGGAGCTGAGCGCGAACTGTCCTGACAAGAAGATAGAATCCATATCATTTCTTGCGTAAATACACAAACCTCCGCAAGCTTATTTGATTCCCTTATTCTACAATACGATCCTGCAAGGTGAAAACTAGGAATTTGTAATGGGTTTAGATCTCAACCAATGTTTGGTAAATCAAAAAATATCTATTTGACGTATATCACACTGTAATGATGCCTTGAATTCAATTGTAATTGAAAGAGATTGCACATTATGATGCATTATTTCAATTTTTGACATGTACCTACGCAGATGATTTTCTGCTTCCTTTAACTGTAGTTGCTATTTATTTATCTCATTTTTACCTCGAGTGCGTGGTCGAAGGAAGTATCGAGCCCCTGCAGTGACAGGAGAAGAGAAAGAAGGGGCGACAAATGTAGGTAAATCAAGAATGGGAGAGTTAGTACAAGGATTAGGTTCAGACGATAAGGTAATTGGGACCAAAGAGGTACCGGAGAACGTTTCACGCCTTGGTGAAAAACACTTTTAGGCACAGTTTAAACGACATCCTCTGGGCTGGCCCAAACACTCAGACTGAATTAATGTATATACTTTTAAGATTTAAAATATTCAATTGGGCCTTTGCCTCTGACATAGAGAAAATGTATCACATGATTCGATTGAATAAAGAACAGGCTAATTATAAAAAAAAATTGGAAGGAGCAGTCTTCAGTCCCTCTAAAAAAACTATACATTAAAGACTGTCACTAATGGCCTTGCATCTTTTGCATTTTTAGCAACACGATGCTTGAAAGAAATTGCTCTTAATAATGAAGCTGCCTTTCCACATGCAGCCCTCGACATTACTAATTCTTTCTATGCAGATGACTTATCGCATGGAGCAGTTTAACTAGCAAAATTCATAATGAAAATTTCTAATACTGTGTCTCTAATTTGTAAGGTCAACTCTATACATTTATACACAAATAGCATTATAGTACTGTATTGGATACAACGTGGTCCTAATAAATCAGATGCCTTCATTTCTAATAGAATTGCTTCAACTTGAGAGTGTTCTCTGGTGGAGGATTGGTTATATATTTCTTCCAAAGATAACTATCCTAATATCATATCGCGGGGAGTCACTCCCAGAAGTCTGGCTTCAAACGACAAATGGTTTCATGGTCCAGTATGGAGGATCCAGCCGGTTTCTCAATGGAACTCACAGCCTGAAATCGCTGAAGGTGGTAACGTACAATTGCTAATTCATTCAGAAACTTTTCTTACTACCCCTTGAGCTGAGGAGTTTATCATATCAGAACTTATCAAAAAATGAAATTATCACAAGCTACTGCGGACCAGTTCTATCAAAGCCAGTCATTAGTAGGTGCAGGACACGTAAATCTTAAATCGTGGTATTCGTCTGCCGTACCACTGGGGATGTCCACTTAGTCATAGTGAAGACCGTGACCACAAACAAATTTATAACGGCTCTGAAAAGGATCCCGCAAAGGCTACCTAAGAATCATTTATCATGATAACGTGTAAGTGGTAACGTACAACTATTACTTCATTCACAAACTCTTCTTACAACCTTTTTGTGCTGAGGAAGAGTCTATCGTATCAGAACTTATTAAGAATCTCAATTCTTATCGCAAGCCATTTATAACAAGCTTGCCACATTTAACTTGCCACAAGCAGACCATTTATAACAAAGTCAGTCATTAGTAGGTGCAGGGCACGTTGTAAATCTTGGGACGTGGCATTCGTCTGCCATACCACTTGGGGTTGTTCACTTAGTCATAATGGAGAACCTGACCATAAGCAAATATATAGCGGCTCTGAAAGGATTCGGTCCCACAGGGACTACCTGAAATTATCACACCGCTTGGCTGAGCTATCAAAGATTTTAACACACAGCAGGAACACTCATTTCTCAACAGTTGCATCGCAGTACATGGAGTAGAATGGTAGTTCAGTCCTCCACGCTCTCCATTTCCTAATGGTCTGACAGAGACTGAAAATTGAATTTCACTTTCTGAATTGCTGAAGAAACTTACAGGGAAATTTCAGGGGAATACCCTCAGGGGACAATATCGATTCTCAGATATTGCCACGGGCCTTGGCGCTCCCGAAGATCTGAGACTACCCAAGCCACCCACAATTTTATATTTGTCATTTCCTTTGTTTTTTGTTTCATAAAATCAAAACAGAATTAGCCAAAACACTGTTTACAGTGGTAATTTGACTTTCGTCACTTCCCCCATATGGGCGACTATGACTCATCTTTAGGAGTTAAAATGATGCGCTTAATCATTTTAATGAAAATTAGGCTTATCGTTATCTGCTGGTAGTATTCTTAAATATCCAGCCAGGAAAACGTCATAATTGGGAAACCTTTCAAAATACCAAGCTCTAGACGCCCTGGCCTGTGAAGCAAGAGTGGTGACGACAGAAGTTCTAATTGTAATAAAACACGCACACACACAATTATATAAAATCAACAAGCTAAGAAGATATCATCATATCGCCCTAACTGGTCTCACAATTGGAACATACCCAAAAATGTGGTGCGTTACGAAAGGACACAAACCGTGCCCTGACAGAAGAATGGTTCGCTTCAGAATTTATTTATTTATTTGCTTCAATTGACAGCCCTACTGCGCAATTGTCTTCGTAATTGCCATCCTATCAAATAACTAGTCGTTTTAAAATGTTATGTCGGTTTTAAATGAGTCTGTTGAGTTTGATTAGTTTGACACAGTGCCGCTGATTAAGACAATAAGATTGATTACGAAGACTAACGTTCCCTGAAGCTATGGTGTTTGCAACGGCGAGTGAGCGCACGGGCTCCACCTGCCTCGACTGCCAACGGTAGGCTGACTGTCTGCTGCCCTCTATCCGGAAGCGCGGGGACCACGGGTCTGTCACTTTGTAGACTAAGAAAATTCCTTATTTAAGAGACGTGGTGGGGAAGCTGATGATTTATGGTAGGTCCGCTATTACTACCCATCATTGTGGTGCGCTCTATTAAGACTTTTGCAAACTAATAAAAAAATAGAAAGTTAGCCTTCCAAAAGTGCTGCCATCTGACGATAGCTCAATGCGAAAACTCGAAACTGACTCCAACGGCTCCGAATTTTGAATTCGTTGTATGTATAACGTGCATAACCGTCTTTCAGTTCCACGTTCGACAGTTTGCGGTTTTAAAGATTCCAGATTTTGAAGGAAAATGTTGAATTTTCGTCGTTGTTTGCTTCGCAATTGCCATATTAATAGTAGACACGGAAAATACAAGACTTACTAAGTAAGTGATATTAATATTTTGAATGTTTGTTAAGAATGGTTTCATATTATTACGATAATTATTTACGACATTGTTTTAATTACTGTAATATTGTTTCTCTCATTTCTTGTATAGTCCTATAATTTTTGTTTGCACTAACATTAAATTGGATATTTGGCAATTTATATATTACAGGCCTGCCTCACACGTTGCAGCTACTATTCATTCCGGCTTCCTTGCATGACCAGGAGAGTACAGAAACCTTGTTTTATGAAGGTGAGAGAGCACCACACATATTGAATTACATTAACGTCTCTTTTTGTGTTACAGGCAGCTCCCTACTTGCTGGAAAAGAGTTCAGGACATCCTGGAGGTGGCATTTATTAAAATATGTGATACGAAGTATAATACTGTCAATTTTGGTCGTCTTTTTAGTATTGCTGTGTGGTTATTTTGGATTTCAAGTGATATGCCATAGTATGCAGTGTTGCTCATGGTCCATTCAGATCCAAATATTGTATTCTGTTCCACAAGTAGACGGTTTTTTGACAAGTTTTAAAACTAGTTAGTATCACTATGAAATGTATTCTTTCACCAAACAAATACGCTGGAATATGAGCTGTTGTGCGAGTGTTAAATGTGAGTTCAGTGCATATAGTTGGAGGTGAGGGATAGTTTACACAAGAGTGATAACATTGTTCCATGACTCTCATTACACAGAATGTTATAAGAATTGATATAAATCGCGTGTAAAAGATTTGAATACGTATGCGTGTGAATTAACTCATGGATGTAAAATGACATGCCATACAGTTTGAATCTTTGAGTGTCTTGTGTTGTTTTCTTTCAATATGTTCTTAATTAAATCTGCAACAGACTAAATTGTAACAATTTTATGCGCATAAATGTGTTTTGAAAAGGAAGTTAAAGTGCATTTTATCTATATAAATACATTAATATGTGAATATACTCCATTTGGCGGAACGCCAAGAATAATAGGGAGTACCATGGCACAAACATTAGTTAACCAGTGCTTGAGAAGTGATAATTATTCGTAAGTGTTAATTACCATCAATGTTCCTCAATTTAGTTTGGCATCACAGTGTTTTAAAAAAATATTGTCATGACTGAACAGACAATAATTAAAATATTTTATTAATAATTCAAAACAATTCAATATCTAATAAGAAATATTATGTAATTCTTGCTGTGATTTTGGACAATTAATATATTATCGGAATGCAAATTTACAAGTCTGAAAAGTATTTTGGGATAAATCAATTTGAAGTAGATTTTGTTAAATCTACTCCATATCTCTTGCTACATAGGGCATAACATCTCTTCTTTTAAGATGAGTTTTTTCCCTGTACATCCAAGCTGCCGGACTCCAATATTTCACTTATAAAAAGGAATACAAGAAATATGCCTTGGTAATGTTAATAAAGTTATAGTTTCACTTGTATACACATGATATACCAAATGAAGGCGTTTGTTTCTCATATAAAAAGTCTTCTTAACTGTTTATCTTGTGAAATGTATACATAGATCTTTGTTTAATAGTTTGGGATTATTAACAGGAAATGTATACTATTCAAACATATTTCTTCACAACTACTAAATGACTATTTTAAGAATTCTTTTATGAATGATATAATTTTAATACTTAAATTTTTTCAAAGAATTGGTTGCGCCGGCCAGGATTTGAACCTGACCTTTTGGTTAAAGCTCAGATTTTATAACAACTAAGGAACCGAGACAACCAGTCCTTTGAACAGTTTTCATGTGCGCGATTATCTCTCCTTATATGTATATATAATTATCATCATTGTAATACGAAGGTTGCCTTTTATGTTTCGAGATTGGCAACCCTAGTGTTGCAATCTGGCAACTAACAGCTCTATCGTAAAGTTGGATGTTTTGAAGTTATTCGTACTCAGAACGTTTTGACATATGAGTGCTATTTGTGTTGTTTACAGTAACTTAAAATGATCATCTTGGCTCAAAAATGGAATTAAATTGTGAACATTTTCGTGCAATTATTTTTTACAAATTTCGAAGTGGATTAACTCAGCAACAGTACATGGATGAACTTAATTCAATTTTTGACGATAAAGCTCCATCAAGGACCAGTGTTTATCGATGGTATGGTGAATTCAATCGTGGCCATAGTTCACTCCAAGACGAAATACGCGATGGTCGTCCAAAATCAGTTGTTGTTCCGAAACCCATTTATGCTGTGCGTGAACTGATATTGCAAGATCGTCATGTGAGGTTGAGACAACCTTTGGCATTAGTGGGACCAGCATACATTCAATATTGCATGAACATTTGACTGGCAAAAAAAATTGTTCGCGTTGGATCCCACACAATTTCTCAATCGCTCAAAAAAGGCTCGTGTTGATTGGTCGAAAGAAATGCTCAAAAAATACGATCGCGGTGCTCCGAAACACGTCTATGACATCATGACAGGTCATGAATTGTGGATTTACGCGTATAAGCCCGAAAGTAAACAGCAGTCGACTGTATGGGTGTTTCAAGATGAGCAAAATCCAACAAAAGTTGTTCGCGCACGTAGCACTTCAAAACAGATGGCCACCTATTTTTTTCGAAAAAAGTGGATATGTCACAACCGTACCACTAGAACAACGCATAACAGTCAATTCTGAGTGGTACACAATGATTTGTGTGTCAGCTGTCTTCCAAGAAATCAGGAAAACCAACCGCCGAAGACGGATCACTCTTCACCACGACAATGCGAGCTCTCACACATCGGCTCAAACAACTCCATTTTCGAGAGCCCAAAACGTCGATTTGATGAGTCATCCGCCGTGTAGTCCTGACTTGGCAGCGAATGACTTCTTTTATTCTCGTACGTAAAAAACCAACTGAGAGGTCAACGTTTTTCGACACCTGAAGAAGCAGTTGCTGCATTCAGAATGAATGTTTTGGAGATACCTCAATCATAGTGGCAAGCATGCTTCGACAATTGGTTCAAACGCATGCAAAAGTGTATAGATCTTCATGGGGAATATTTTTAAAAACAATAAAATGATTTTTGATGATTAATATTTGTTTTTGTTCGCTAATCCTGAAATATAAAAGGCAACCCTCATATGGCACATGATGATTGGCCAGAAGTTATTCCTTTATTTCACATAACAGGATTTTTCTTGTATATTGCATTTTTGTATATGATGTGTATTTACATATTTTACAAATAAATATTATTGATATGAAATATCATATTTTTATTTTCACTTGAATCATTATAATTTATTTAACTACTTCACTGTTATAAATCCTTTCAGAATTAGACTTCTACATTACCTTACGCATTGATTTTACGTAAAATAGATTGTTCTTTAAATGCCTGCCATATTGAAAATTTGCTAGATAATGTAATTTCAAATGTCCTGTGTAACGTCTGCCCCTCCATTTGAGTAGGTAGATCGCCTTCCGACGCTTATTGGCTGGCGAGAGGCAGAAATGGATGCTTCTTTCTGATTTGTTGCTTCCATCGGAGTGGGGGATCGACCTTCTCTCATAAAAATAAGGAGCTCTGGAATAACATTGAGTGCCGATTCTGTAATATACTCTCTGACGGGGACCTCCGCCCCGTCGCTCGGCCTGTGTGCATGAGCGCTAGACGCTCTGTGGTAAAGTAAGCGTTTTTGTAACACGTTTATACATCAGAATTAGGGCTGTCAACTATTAACACCCTGCGACTCGCGACTTAGACAAACATGTTCAAAGCCGATAAATTGAAACAGGCTGGCACAATTCTCTGCCTACAGGCAGTGCCAGTGGCTTCTACGGCGTTCTGGCACTTCGCCTCTTAACCCTGTTCGATGCCTTTCGGGGGCAGGAATTATGTTGGCCCATTGACCGCCAAATTGCTTCAAATTTGGCACCTCGTTTCGAATAAAGTACTTTTGATGTTCTTTGAAGGCGTTTTAGAGAAAAGGATAATACATTTCAAACATCACGCTCAGGAGATAGTCTAAATCTACTCAAAAAAGCCACCTTATCTTACGAGTATTTCGCGTGTGACCTCAAACATATTATTTTATTCATTTTTATTTCATTTATGCTTTCACTCATTTCATTTTCAATCTGTCAACATCGCAGCTGCCCCGAGAATGAGGGCAATTTCCTAACTTCGTGCTGATCCGAGACGAGCGTGAAACATCTTTATATCTATCTTTAGATCTCCTTTTTTTCGGTGAGTTGGGTGATAGATTTTGGTACATAGTCGACTAGATGTTTGATCAGGGAGTATTCGCACTTCAGGAAATTCGGGAAGTATTTGCGTTTCGGTATAACAAATTTAAAAAATGAAAATTAAAATATGATAATTCTTCAAAATTACTTTTTAGGCAGTTTTAGGCATAGAAATTAAAATAAGCATCAACCGCCCTCTTAGGACTTTTTAGGCACTGTTAATGCGTTTGGTAGATCTACTTTTTCATGATATGTAAATGTGCAATTATGTTCCAAGAAACTAAATAGGCATGTGTTCTAAAATCCGAGTTCTACTCATTACACTTGAGAATTGGGTGGCTTCGCAGAGTGGACAGCGGGCTCCCTGCTAGTCCCAGCTTCAGACTAAATATTGTAAATGTAAATATTCCCACAATATTTTCGGCGCAAACAGCAAATCGAAAGAAAAATGGAATATACTACGCACACTTGGCAGAGAGAAATCACAAGCCCAGCTCCAAAGCGCCTCCCGATACACAAAATTAACGCCAAATTACTAAAACTTAGTGCAGGAATAATATATACTATTGTAACAGATATAATATATTTTTCTCTGATAAATAAAACTTATTCGATCTCTAGGAAAACTGCACATATCCATCCTCTTCCTAAATCAACCAATAGTACTGAGTACAGACATTATTATTCAATCTACAATTTCTAAAATATTAAATAGATTTCGCGAAATCAAATTGCCAACTATCTAGACAGCACAAAAAACTCTTAAGTGAACATCAACATGGTTTTCGATCTGACAGACGCACAGGAACTGGGCTTTTAAACTCGATGAAAGAGGCTAGAATTTCTATTGTCAACGGTAAATTAACAACTCTTATTTTCTTAAATTTTAGTAAGACTCATAAATACTTATGCTAAAGACACAAAATGAATGTGCTTCTGCTTTTGGTCAAACCTCAAATTGATCATCTTCATAACTGGATTCAACACTAAATTAAGTTTGTTAGTTAGTTTATTGTTAGTGTTACACATTGAGAATTCTTTCAAATTTTCTCAGGCTTCGTGCAGCGAGTTGCGTATATTTAGAAAATGTACATTCCCACCTGATATATGACATATTATTCTAGGAAACCTCATTCTATACCACTCACACTTTCAAATTGCAGAAATTGGCAAGAAAAAGCTAATGCTATCTACGTAATTCCTGCAAAGTTTCTTCATTGACCTTGAAAACTTACCATTGCCTTGTTTACTTTTCAACCAGATGTTTCGAAACGACAAATTTTAAAGTGCATTATTTCAATTTTCGATGCCTTATTCATTGTAGCACCACTAGTAGTCTTGGCCTAAATCTTATTACACGAGCTGTGGAAAAGTAATATTTAGAGGGAAGAGCTGGTACTCCAAGACATACATTGCAAGTTTAAAACCATTTTTTCCCAACTTGCAAAGGCGATAACCACCTCGGACCTAGGTGTATATGCACAGCGGCAAGTTCGCAATCCATAGAGCTTCACGGGTTTGCGGGTACCTCACAAAAAGCCTTCGTCGCTTGTATTTAAGATAGGACTGTTACCGAAAGTAATTGTGTCACCACTTCGTGCAAAATCCCATGAGGCATCGCTGCATTTCATCGGTGCATCTCGTGCTGCCGTGACTTGTGGAAAAGGCGTTAGCTTCATTTAAACGCAAAATTAGTTAATTTCATTTACAAGACATTTTAACACTTATCTCAATATTTACAACAATTCATTCAGCACTCCTATTTAATTTCTAACCTTTGTATTAATAGTCGGTGAATGTATAGTATGTTCAAAGATGTGAATGTAATAGTATGATCAAAGTAAATAATCAAAATTTCAGTGTTTTCAATCTCCGATTCCTTCCTTAACCAGTGCCATCCCTCTCCGCCCGGGCAGCTCGCGGCCCGCTGTGGCGTAGGAGGGCACAGAAAGGACCTGGGCAGTCCGTTGAAGCAGACTCTCCCTTTTCTCTGAACATTCGCCTTTTGAGATAATTTGAAGACTGAAAATGTATTTTAAAAAGGTTTCCAAATTAATCAAAACATTTTAAAATTTATCTACAGAAATTGCATATTGCTAAAATGAACGAAAGAAATATATTTTGTAGTTCCTTTTATATAACAAATGCATAAAAAGTTTGAATCTGAAATGAGAATGGGATCATGAGTTACAACTTATTGAAACACAAAATTAAACAATGAAAATGAATATGAAATAAAATAATAAGTAACATACAAATTTAAAATATCAACTTCAAATCAATTGTTTAATAGAAATCATTCCTCAGTTTTGTAAAAGTGTCTTAATTTTCACACCATTTTTTGACGTATCGACCCTAATTGGTAAAAAAGGACTTGTGTCATACTATACATATGTAAAATGTGCAGATCCTGTGGCTAATTTAAAAACCGTCTTGTGGCTTACCAGTTGGTCAAATGATGTTTGACTTGACATACATGACAGTGTTTTTATAATATTGACAATTTTGTATAAATTGCGACAAGAGTTTTTACAGATTTTGAACCAATCTGGTCCCTAAATGTAACACAAATTGTTTTTATTATGGTAATGGTTTCAATATCTTCTACTGTATTGCTTATTATTTTTTACACGTTTTTAATTCAACATCCTTCTCGTGAATGGAATATCGTTTACTACCTTTAGATTTTTTGTAAAAGACCCCACTACGGTCGAAACCTCAAAGAAATAAATATTAAAAAAATATTTCAGTGTCTGTTTCAATAAGGTCAGAAGTGAGATTAGTAAGATTGTGTGAGTGAGATTAGTAAGAAGTGAGTGAAGTAAGATTTATCCAGCATACCTTAAAAACTCTGGCATATTTATTAGTATCAAATTCAGCATAAGAGATCTTAAATTTGGGAAATGGTAGTGTAACGTATTAGCCAGCGTGCCTCATGGCATCTATTTGGGGACGCTTGGCAGGATTAGTCTCGCCACAGGAAGTAGGGTTTTTCCGTAAAGGGAAGAACGCGGAGACGGGAGACACAAGGCTTTGGGTGTCTTCCGGCTTATAGAAGCTTTTCACTGTTATAACAAGCGAGGGGGTGGCGTGACGTAGAAGGTCACGTGGACCTCGCCTATATAACAGAGTGTACGGAGCCAGTAGGCAGGTTCTGGAGACGGTGGGAGAACCTCGTGCGTGTGCACAAAACTTGGCGCCAAGACGGTGCATATGCGAGTCAGGCTCGCGAGGCTGGAGTCATTAGTTGACAAAGCCTGCGGACACTATGTCCTTGGGTGACTGCGGTCACGGGGGAGCGATGCTGTGTGCGTGCTCCGAGGTGAAGAGTGGTTGAGTGCCACGATTCACGCCGATTCTCAATCGGATAAGATCGCTCCTGCGATCGAGGCAAACCAGCCGTTGGTGCGCCAGAACGGACTTTGTGTCCCAGCGTGACATCCGGTCACGGAAGCTAGGCTTTGTGCGCACTTCAAAAGTAGGAGTGGCGAATGCCACAATCAAAACCATCTTCAATCGGGTTTTGGATCGCTCCCGCGATCAGGGGATAGTAGGTCTATCAGAGCTAGGGTGTAAGTAAATTATTAAGTGTATATATTTGTTTTGTTTTCTTTGTTAATAAATATATTGTTATACGAAAGCTCTGTGTCTGTGGTCGCTGTGAGTATCCATGACGTCACAGTAGAAATCTTTTTTTGCAATCTGATTTTTTCGTAAGATTAACTTCATTTCAAATCCCTCCTTAGTTCCCTGTACATTAGATATTATGTCATCAATTTCTTGTCATTACACATTTAGTCTACGCAGGAGAACAAGTCATTTATCTATGATCTGAGAAAAATGTTGACCCTTGCCATCGTGTCGCTATCAATACGAACAGAGCACCGGCAGCGCTTCTACTCCTCTTTCTGGATTTGGAAGAAAAAAAGAAGGGGGAGTTAAGGGACGTTGTCTGTGCCCAAGAGCGCCGAGGTTCCCAGGCGGGCACGTAGCACGCGCGGGCGCAGTTTGAAGCGCCTGTGCTATACCATTACAATTCCTCTAATAGTTACTTACTCTGTTTGTAGGTATTTGCACTCTTTAAGTTTTTTCTTAAGGTAGTATTTTCGTAAATCGACACGTTGAAATACCCCCGAAAAGTACTTTGAAGGAACGAAAAAACTGTATTCTTTGAGACGGTAAGACAAAATGAACCCTTCCCGGCTTGATGTTTTAATAACAAAAATTTATATCAGTAAAGGCTTTTATGAAAAAAATGTTCGCGGGTATAGGTTTTTTATGTTATAGAAGATTAATACGGTGAAAGTACCTTTTTCTTTTATTCAATAAGTAGCTATTTGATTTAGGAATCAGACGGTATTAAATTTAACTTACCTCACCAGGCATTTTGAGGAGGAATTGATAAGAAACAGCTGCAATAGTCATCGCGGCGGGAAGTACTGGCTCTCGACCTTGGAGTTATACATTACAAATCGTGCTATCGCCACCACTCTTTCTCTCTGGCTACGAGATAAAACTACACCAACTTAAAATTTTGTACCACACACAAACTATCCGGAGCCGCTTCAATCCGGAGATGCAAGTGGACTCTGAGCAGGAGCGACCCAAGGTATGTCCTCGCAAATCACTTAAGTGATGCATAACGTGTGGAAATAAGGGGATGATGATGGGTGATGATTGCTTGGATGCAATGATGCGGGATGATTGCTTAATCTCTCAGACAGCACTGAATATTTTTCCTGCCATCCATCCTCTTGTGCCGCCATTGAAGGGGGTGACCTTGAAACGCCCTTCAAATCGGCAGCGCCCCCTGGCGTTGCGGTTGCCGCCCTGTTGACACTAGCGCTCCAAGGGAGTCCATGACCTACCAACCAGGGCGGAAATGGCTGATAGCTCTAAGGCTGATAGCTGTAAGGGATCTTGAGCCCTTTGGCGAACCCGCTGAACGACCAAGTTGATGAAAATGCCGGGGAGGAATGGCCAGCCATAAGAACACTCAGTCAACAGACTGATCGTCTAAAAGATATGGGGGAAACAATCTCTGAAATTGGAAAAAGACTTGCAGTCCATCGTTGCCGATTCGTGCAGTATTTACAAGCCCGTGAAAGCTTCGCCCGAATCGAAGTAGGGTCTGTCCGAATCTAAAGCTGCTACTTCTCACCGAATGACCCCCTTCATACATTCGAGATAGAACTGCATAACCTAGACGATAACATTCGTACCGCTACAGGAGAAGTCTTAATAGCCGGGGACTTCAATGCGAAATCCTCGGAGTGGAAGTCATCAAGAAGCGACAGAAGAGGGTCTCTTGTCACAGGCATGGTAGTGAGGGGAAACATCGTGGTGTTGAACCACGGACGAGTAGCAATCTACGCGAGATACAACTCAAAATCAGTCATAGAACTGACCCTGTCCTCAAGGGAAACCGGGGGACAAATACACAATTGGGCAGTTTTGGAAGACGTCACTCTCAGTGATCATAAATATATAGAGTTCGGCATAAAAAATAAAACGCAGAGAATTGAAGGACGGGAATGGAAGCTGAAACCCTCATGGAACGTGAACAAACTAGACCAGAAAGATCTAGAAGAGTTCCTGAAGGAACAAGCGACCCTGAACGAATTAAACGGGACAGAAGGCTCAGGAAACAAACTACAGGGTCTAACTATTAATACAATCAAGGAGGCGTGCAACCGATCTATGCCAAAGAAGTCGAAAACCAACCCTACTCGGAAACCAATGTACTGGAGACGGACGAAATATCAGAACTGAGAGAAAAATGTAAAAAAACGAGACGTCAGTACACGACAGACATTAAGCGAGGCTCTTCCCTAATGCAGAAAGGACCTAAAAAACGCTATCAGCTATAGTAAAAACCACTGATATAGTAAAAACGTCTCATGGGGCAAACCGTACCAAATTATCACAACAAAACTAAATTGCAGGCGAAAAACTCCAGGATTGGATTACACTACACGTGTAATTCAAGTTATAATGACTTTGTTTCCATCGCATCAGAAAACTTCGATACAACAATGCCAGTTTTCTCCAAAAGAACTGCAGAATGTAAGCAGTACACTTAAGAACGAAAAGGACCGAGGACTCGACGGGATACACAAAGAAATTCTGAAGACAGTGGCAAAGGTCCACCCCAACTTCTTCTGAAAGCATACAATAGATGCTTGAGAGAAAAGGTTTTTTCGAGTGTATGGAAAAAGTAGAAACTCGCTCTCTTCCTAAAAGGCAGCAAACCACAACACGAGCTCACATCTTACAGACCAATCTGCTTACTAGACACAATGGGAAAGGTACTCGACGGACTGATACTGTGAATACTATAGACATGGCTAGAGGAAACACACGGCCTGTCGGAAATTCAATATGGCTTTCGAAAGGTAGATCGACAGTCAACTCTATCCAAACAGTCGTAGAAAAGGCAAGAGAAGCCAAAGTGGAAGCAAAAAAAGAATTCTCGTAACGTTCGATATCAGGAAAGACTTTAACGCGGCCAAATGGAAAGACATCAAGGCACTGATAGAAAAGATTATTTATTTATTTAACAGGGATTATTACAAACAAATTAGCTTACTTGATCCTATGTGGCTAGGCCGAAGGCCTTTAAGCCATTACAATACCTACATCCTTTCGCGTTCTAATCTTTCGAATTCTGGTATTCACCCCAAATGGTCTCTCCATCGCATCAAAGCCGCGGAAAAGAGACAAGGTACGGCTTAGGAAAAAACCCCTGAAGGGGAAAAACCTGCCGTCAGAAGCCGAGTACATTCTAATCTATCCGACGTTTATTTTAACTATTTTATTTTCTGGCGCGGGCGTCCCGCCGTCTCCTTCCAGTGCTTGCCTCCTCAGCACCTGAAATCAAACGGCGCCAAAGGAGATCCCCCCTTCTCTTCACCCCCTAATGTGCTTATTACTATGCCAGTTTTATTTTATTTATTGTATTGACCAGTTATTTACCAATTGACTACGACTTATGACTTATTTCTTAACTGTTTACTAACTTAACATAAAATTATTGATTAAGTTATATATTGTTAGCTTATTGACTTATTTATTTCTCTCCAGTCTAGGCTCCGCTCAAGATAACCGGTGCTGTTTTCCCACTCCCTAATTTCAGTTTCCCTAATGGTCCGAACCTTTCCTAAAAATGTTCCTAATTCTTTCATAAATTTAGACCTTTTATCACCTAAAATGTTTGGGCGAGATTTAGGTTTTTGTTTAGGAAGTAGTAATTTCCCATTCCCATCCATTTTTTTCTCCATGATTCGGTTGCACAGCAAATTAAGAGGACGTGGATCCAGTCTTCCCTATCACCGCAAAGCACACAGATGCCATTACCACTTGCGTCCTTTTGTCTACGCTGCATCCATCCCCCAACCCTGAACCAAGCGTATCCCCCTCTTGCGTCCTTTCCGAGAGTTTGAACGTATCTTTCGCAACCTCATAACCGACTCCCATGGATTGGAGCTACTAGCGAACGTTTTTCAGCCGTTGCTGCCCAGATCTCTTGCCTTTTAATATCCGCAAGTCTATTGGAAATCAGCCGTTCTATCTCACGGGTTCCCCTATCTCCCACCATTTCCGGAGAGACGTCTCCCAACCCTGCGCGGTCAAGAAACCGTTTAATTTTGTACGCCCAGTAGCGATGGTCGCTTCCCTGCCATTGCACTCTAAAGCACCTATGTATGAGTGTGTCAGCCTGTTCATCTGCTATTTTTATCCAAAGTTTAATAGATTTCATTTTAAAATCTCTCCAAATTCCTATACTTCCGACCTCTCTTAAGACTCCGGCATTTGCTGCGCATCTAGAAACACCTAGAAGTAATTTGAAATAATCTGTTTCGATGCTTTCTAGTCGATCTATTCTATCTACTCCCCAGATTTCTGCCCCATAGTTCATAGCTGGGAGAACTAACGATTTGAACATTGTATCTCACACTTTTACCGGCAATTCCGGAACCCTGCGCACTGCGCAAACGATTTCTTTGAGCGCAATTCTTCCTTTGCTGTGAGCCGTCAGTATGTGGTTATTCCATCGCCCATTCATGGAAAATTTTGCACCAAGATAAGTAAATGTTTTGACGCGGTCATTTTCTTCCCTAGCCGTAGTACCATTTCTCTTTGCTACCCCAGATAAACCAGATACTCCAGATAAACCCATTTTCAAGACTATTACTTTCGTTTTTTGAATATTTACTTTTAGTCCACATGTCTCACTATACCGTTCTAGAATATTTAAACTCTTCTGTAAGGCCTCAATCGTCCTCGAACATAAGACTAAATCATCAGCATATAGTAGTCCGGGAATTTTCAAGCCATCAATTGCCGGAGCCGCTGTATCCGCTTCCTGTACCCCTTCCTGTACCCTTCCTGTTATGATCTATTGACGAATAAATCATTTATAAACAAGATAAACAGCAGAGGTGAAAGAGGACACCCCTGTCTTACTCCTACTGTCGATTTTATTTTTTGCGTTGTACTTCCGTCACCGCACCTGACGCAGAAATTTACTTCCCTATACATGCTCTGCAACACTTATAAAACTTTACATGAGACGCCTAGCTCATTTAGTTTTCGCCATAAAGCATCCCTATTAATGGAGTGAAAAGCCTTTTCAAAATCCACAAAACTGCAATATAAATGGCCCCGTTTACGCGCCAGCGCCTGTTTTATTAGGGTATCTAACACAAATATATTGTCGGTTGTCGCGAAGCCTCTTCTAAAGCCTGCTTGCAATTCTGATATTTTACCGTTGCCTGATTGCAATTCTGAAAGAAAAGAACACCCCAGAGCACCTCACCAGTATGATAAGGAGCTACCTAAGCGACCGAAAAAAAATACACTAAGGCGAAAGAGGACTCATTGAAATCGAGATGACCTGTGGTGTCCCAAAAGTTTCGAAACTTGGTCCTGCCTTATGGAATATTGTGTACGACAGTCTACTGAGCATAAAACTCCCGCAAAATGTCTCAATAGTGGGCTTCGCAGACAATGCAATAATAGTGGCAACGGCGGAAACATCGGCCCTTCTAGAGGTCATCGTGAACGACACCCTAAGAAGAGTGACGACATGGTTGACGTCGAAAAGGCTTTAAGTGGCAGCCCATAAAACGGAAGCATTACTCATCACGGACAGACAATCCTATCCCAACCCATAGGCAAGGAAAAAATACTATGTCGCAAGAGCCTTCGCTACCTAGGAATGATAATTGACCGAAAGCTAAGTTTTGGATCACACGTTACCGAGACGACGGAAAAAGCAATAAGAATAGCAGCATCGCTTTCAAGATTGATGCCGAACACAAGGGGCCCCAGCGACAAGACGAGACGACGTCTTATGAGTGTGATGCACTCGAAACTGATTTATGCAGCACCGATCTGGGCAGAATCTCTTCAAAGCAATAATTTGAGAAGGAAAATGCAGTCTGACCAGAGGAAAGGAGCTCTACGCATAACAATGGCGTATCCGGAAGTTCTGTTCTTCTGCTGGCGATCGTCTCTCCTATTGATCTGCTTACTCTAAAAAAAGAAAGAAGTTTACGACTACTCCCATGAGTAAGAAGCCAACGGAAGGCGAACGCACCAAGATAAGGATAACTAAAGGGATATTAAAGGGATAAAGGATAATTAAAAAAGCTAAAGAAAACGTGATGCACCTCTGGTAGAAACGCTGGGAAAAGGAGGAGACCGGCAGATTGACTCATAGTCTCATCCCGAATGTATCCAAATGGATAAGCCGCAAACACGGCTCTGTGACATACCACTTAACTCAGGCATTCACAGGACACGGATGTTTTAAGGCATACCTTAAAAGATTCAGAAAGACAAAAGACGTGGTATTCTTCTTCTGCAGCCATGACGTGGACAACAACGAAATTTCGCACTTTAGTGAACATATCCGACGCATGAAGTTTTGCAAATAGTCTTTTGAATCCACGTTAATCACTTGCGCTTTGAGAGCCGGCGCTATTCCCGCCTGTTCACCATTATTTTCTTGGCAATTTTCTTTACTTCTCTTGTGCTATCAGGAATGTTGCAGGATTTCCCGACGTGTATGTTTTGTTCTCCGATATAGCAATGTCCCCTCTTAGAGGCTACTCGCCATGACGAATTTTGAATTCCGGGCGATGTAGCCACCGGACAATTCCTATAGATATGTCGAAGCGTGGTTGCTCCTCGAACCTCAGTGATGATAACTTACCAGCTTTGGCTGTAATGATGTTTCTTGGTCGGATTAATTTTTTCGTTGCGATACCAGATAATGCAAGTTAGAATTTAGACTCAAGCTTGAAGCCAAGATCAAGATCATAGCATAAAAATGTAAAAAGCATAATATCAAAATAAAAAGTTGAAATGAAGATAGAAAATGCACTCAGATTAGCAACGTACTGATTTCTTTCTCAGGAACATATTACTTACCAAAAGCCTTATTATTCACGTATTTCTCATAATTAAATAAATAAGATTGCAAAAGATATTTACTTGCTATAAGTTGGAGCTATTCTTCTCATTCATATTCATATATTATACGATACGCCAGGTAATGTGCTGTCGACACGTTTGGCATTCCAACATTTCTGTGCAACGCCGAATTAGTTGCCTACTGTAATAGTGGATCTCAGACGAATGAATTTCAATTTCCAGTTCGCAGTTGGGAAGGGCTTTTCCTTGGTTCCTGATTGGTGGAAGTTCTACTGCCCTAGTACAAACACAGTCTTTCATTATATTGTTTACTCTTTGATTCATTGGAGATACCCTCACATTCTCTAGCAGGTATTTTCGGGATAAATGTCGCGGCCGGTCCTAGGTCATTGTGCAGGTCCCACGTTCGCTAAAATCCCTGATTTTTCGAAAATTGCAATAGGGCAGTTTTTTTGGGGGGGTGTCTTCTTTCGACTACAATATTGAAGAAAGATTTTTTAATTAAATATGTTCTTTAAAGACAGTTCTTGAAATAAGGTCGTAGTCAGTTTTTCTAAAATGTGAGTATTTTTTTTTGTAATTTTAGGTAATTTTTAATTCTTGTAAACAATGTTTCGCAATAACCGCTCCTAATTTTATCTTTAAATTTTCTTTCATTTGATTTTATGTAAGAAGTGTAATTTTATTGTTCAATTTAGTTTATTTAAATACTTATCTTATACATTACCACTGTTTTAACAAGCAATAAATTATTATTTGTTTTACATTCTGTTTTATATTTTCAGAACTGAAGTATTTTTCCTTATTTGCTTCTGGCGACCGCAAGACCTTTTTGATTCGAATTTCCCTTCCCTACTTGAAATTTCTGATCACAAATCGAACTGTAGCGGTTTGTCCCAAATTCCAATCAAGCATACTTGACTAGATTACCTCCAATTACCTCCACAATTAAATTAAGCACCAAATAAGAGTGTTGAAGTAAAAATATTATTTTCTGCTTATAACATCATTGTCAGTGATAAGAGACACAGATTACCACCTCATACATTTATACAAAAAGGATCTGTTTGTATATAGTGAGGCAAACTATTAAAAATATTTTCTTAAAATTTATTTTAGATCGCTTTTTAACTCCAAGGCACATGGAAGACAACAATTAAAAATGCATATGCCTTACATATGCAGATTTGCATTTGTATATTACGTTTATATTTAACTATACAAAAATTCATTTATTTTTTTATAAACATGAAGATGTGGAAAAAGAAACAAATAATTTACGTGTACATTTACTTTCTGTGATTCCTATATATACTTCATAACTAGTGGCTGAAATGCACTGACAAAATAAAATAAAAATTATAGGTACCATTTATATTGGTATTATCTGTTGCAATGGTATTTTCTGTATTGGTGTTATCTAGGCAATCCGGGACGAGCTGCGTCACTGACACTGACAAGGCCACAATACGCTGGTCGAAACATTAGCCACCATGTCAGTAACGCGGCTCGTCCCGGATAGCCTAGATAACAAAAACTCAGGCCGTGGAAGACTACGCAACCATTTATATAAGGGTATCAAAATTAGATGTATTTAAGAGTTGAAGGATGTTTCTACAGTCATCTACGTTTTTCAAAGTTTTGTACTAGATATCGCCATACAGGTTGAGGAATAATCGTCTAGGTAAGAGTATTAAGGACACGGGAGAACATTGTGAAAGAGGATGCGCGCGATCTACAATTGAGACAGAGTGATGGCACTGTTTTGTTTAGAAGGTGGCTGTCTCAAATTAAAGTGACCGATTGGCACCCTCGTACGTTGTGCTTTTTTGTCACGTGAAAGTTGGTAATGATGGTTCTGAAACAGAATTCTTTACAAGATGAAGTCGCAAATTATTTGTCAATCATTAGCCATTCCAGAGTTTTATGACAGAGCGTTTGAATACTATCTTGATATCAGATAGTGGTCCTCTTATATTATTTTCGATTGATAGGAATGTAGGCACATCTTTAGCTTCCTCGCCTACTTTTCCGTTATCTTCAATTCTTTTATGTGCAGAGAGTCATGCAAGCGAGATTCAAATACAATTAACGGAATGGTTGAAGAGATGTTTTTGGATTAAAAAAATAAAACTCAGGGACACAAATACCTTAATTCAATTGAAGTTCGCTGTTTAACTACTTGGCGACCACTGTGATTGGTTTAACTGTTGGGGGAACTGTAGGAAGAACAAGTAAGTAGACACAAACATCCATTAACGAGGAGAGATTCGAACCTGCGACCCTTCAAGCCGAGGCAGCTACGGCCTTTCAGCCTTAGCGACCTCCAAAACATTTCTTCCCAAAACAGAGTTTGATTTGTGACATCATAACTCATGAACCATTAAATATTTTTTTATAAATATTTTTTTTAAGATTGTAAATTGGATTATACTTTAGTGCATTAACCATAAATTTGAAGACTGATAATTGACTTGCGTGTAATTTGCAGATATTTGAATTAGAACTTTTAAAAAATACTGGTTACAATATCTATTTACAAAGCAATTTAGTATTGATTATGTGCATTTTTTATAACAATTTAAGGTTTAAGCGGGAGAATTGAATTCTGCTATTAAATAAAAAATAATCATAAATATAGCTTCAAATTAAATAAGTTATGTTTTTTCAATTCGGGTGAAATAAGAGAAAAGTATCTTCAGGGAAAAACCAGATTAAGATTCATTTGCTCTAAAATGGTCTGTGAAAACTAAATACCTAAACAAGAAAAAATTTGCCTATATGTTTTTGTTAATACAATTATTATGTTTGTTTATGTTTATGTTTATTAACAATTATGTTTATTTGTCTAATTTATGTTTATTCGTCTAATTTTGCTTTTAATTGGACAACATAAAGACTTTACATTAGTTTAAACAGCATTTTTAAAATTTCTCAGAAAATAATATATTTTTTCTTCCGTTTTTAGCAATCATGGTCATGTGAACCGCAAATGACCATGGACGTGGTACATGAGCGCGCATTCTGAAAAGGGTCAATAAACCAAAAAAACAACAAACTTAGAAACACACGCTAAAGAATTGAAAAGCACACATCTCATTGCACAAAAAAGCAACCAAAAACAACAATTCCAATTTTTCACGAAAAAAAAACATTACTTTCATAATTTTCTGAATAGTGTGCGTGTCAAATATGTTCACTTCCCGTGCACATTATTCTGGCTTTGATTTCCTATGGGCGGTCAATTTTGTGTATTAGTTCTGCATTTATACAATTGCCAGTAATAGAATTCACACAAAAAAGGCGAACTAGATTTCAAACAGTACAACAGCACTTTACAACAAGCTGTTAAGTTGTATTGTAAAAAGTTATTGTATGAGCTAACACTTCTTGAGAAATCCTGAAAGAATGTGAAACTTTAATTATTTCAGAGGAGAATATATTAGCACGACAGTTAGTTTTTATTAAAACTCACTACAGCGTCATTCCTGAGACAATTAAATTACTTGAAATACACAATTTATCACTTGTTGATTCAGTCTCCTTAATTTACAAACTTCAAAAACTGTAATCTTTCATACAAAAAACAGAACCAACAACCCCCAAAAACAAAAAAAATACAATTTCAGTGTTATTTTTTGCGATCTAAAAACAATTTGAGGGTGGTGTCGCAATTCAGTTTCGAGTTCAGCGCAACAAAACACATGGAGTAACGCGTGTCCGAGTCTTTGGGTCTGACAACAATTCCCAGAAACAAAAAAGACAAAGTCACGATGGTTTTTTGCTGCTTAAAATATTGGAAGTGATGGCGCAATTACGGCATCAGATTCAGCACGTTCCAATACGTTTTTTTGAGTGCCTGTGTTATCAGTGCCCGGCAATAAAAATTTTTACTGTCGAACATTCGTTTTCCGCTACATGGTAACAATAATTTTTCTTCTTAAGAAGTAAGGCGAGAAGGGGAAAAGGGGTTTTAGCATTGAGTTTTACCTTGGAAGTAGCGGAGTTGGTCGGTCAACATCCATGAGCGTCTGATGCGCCCCGGCGTCGCCATCGTCCGCTCTGCGTATGGCGTCACGCACAAGCGCCACACGATCAATGGCGTTACCAAAACGTATTGCACACGGCGCGTCCGCGGGCGGGCTGCGGGCGGCTGGTGAAACGTGCCTGTGCCAAATACATGATATTCGTATCTGCTCTGAAACAGTGGAAGGCAACTTGCCGGCAGCCTCAATCATCATGATTGGTTACTGAGTATCGAATGGCAAGCTTCCCGCACGCCGATTGTGTTCGACATCTCGCGCTCTTCCAATATCCGAACCTGACGGAAAGAGGAAATATACCCATGAGAATGCTTATCGGAACACTAGCGTCATGATGTATTGTATGTGGCATTAGTAGCATCTCGCCGTGCTCACAATAACTCTTCCGGTACACTACCACACCCTCAAAGCTATTGCGAATTGTATGATATAGTCCACCATATAAATTCTATCTTTCATGCGCGCTATTTAACATTTACAAACATTCATGTTTTAGTAGTTTCTAAATGTGTCAACCAACTTCGCTAGAAGATTCAATATCACATATTATTACGTAAAAATATGGCCATTAATATATTTATAGACCGCAGTATCAAATTAAAAAGAAAGATATATGTATTCCATCCCGATTTTCTCACAAGTAACTTTTCGGTCACTGACGATATGGTCAAATGGCATTTCCAAAGGTATGAGGCACGCCGTTTGCTGCCTCATTTAAAATATAATAAAGAAATATGTGTTCTCCCTCAAAAACTGGATTACTATAGCGTAGATGACTGTAGAAACATCCTTCAACTCTTAAGTACATCTAATTTTGATCCCTTTATATAAAGGTTGCGTAGTCTTCCGCGGCCTGAGTTTATGGATTACAATTGTCATCAGCTCTTCTTACATTAAAATATATTTCTGACTGGCATTTATATAAAGTGCATATTGTAAACATTGAGGAAATCTATTTTATTTAACGCCAAAGACAGTTACAAATGTGTGACTTACTATGGGGGTTAAGAGCAATACGTGCATGATGTTATAAATGCGAGTGTTTGCGTGTCTATGTCTGTGCTCCAGAACTGTTTGTACACCACTGGAAATATTGTTCCCAAATTTTCGATGAATACTTTTGTATACTTAAAAAAACATACTGGAAAGGAAGAAAATTCAAAATATTACTCCAAAATGTGTCTCTCGACGAATGTATTTTAATTTGCTACCATAGCTCAGGGGAGCAATCCAGAAACAGCGATTATAAAAAGAATCGGGGTTACAAAATCGAATTGGAAACCGAACATTTTTCTACATCGAAAATTCAATTACATCGATTTCTAGCCAAAACAATCAGGAAGATGTTAATGCCGAGTGGAGACTGCCGGACCTTGTCACACCCTAATTTTTCAGTTCTCTTCGTCGTGCAATAGAATTTTCGCATAGTATAATTTTCAATTCGCTGTTGCTATAACGCGTTTATAGTTTCTGTCAGCTCTTGTCAAAACGTCTTGGCAAACGAGGTTTGCCTCTCTAAGTATCTCCTTCGGCGGGCCATTCCTCCAGCCAGGACTGTTTCGTTCCCTAGTCTTCCGACATATGTGGTAGTACAATGCAGTAAGTGTGTGTGTAAGTAAGTAACGGGTGAAGATAGAACAGAGAAGAGGAGAGGAAGATTGCGTGTGATCTAGGTCAAACACATTTTTTTCTTTACCGAACATTGGTTGTCTCATAATGATCTAAACAAACTCCAAATACCTACTTTTTACATTGGAGGATCGTGCTGTAGAGCGAGGGAATCAAAATAAGGCCCCTGCTTGCGGATGTTGTGTATTTACGAGAACTGATATTGATTCTGTCTTCTAGTCAGAATTAAATTTATATGGAGTTGAAAAAGTTTTTAAGATGGCAGTCGTACATCTTACTACGCTGAAAACTCTCTTACTTTGCATCTACACACCTCCAACTAGGCGAGCTTTAAATAATTTCATTTTCTTGGAAAATCTAGAGATAACTCTGAACAAAAGTAGTAATCTAACTTAAATCCATTGTTATATTGGAATTTCAATATTGATTTTCTAAGCGAATCCCACGAAAAAAGCAAATCCCACACGGAATACATTTACATCACAAAAAGCAATAGAACAAATTATAACAAAACCCCAACTAGATATGAAATACCTAATACAAACAATATAGGTTACAGTAACAATGATGATCAAATACTTACAATTATTAATAACATGGACACTGACACAATAAATGATACACGCATGTGAAGAGCATTCACTAAAGCTAACATATAATATTTACGGTCAACTTGCTGAAGAAATCATAGGACACACTCTATAATGCTGTTGACGCAAATGAAAAATAAAACATATATTTATCTCAAAACTTTCATTTCACTTTGACGCATGATTTCCTCTCAAAAAGAGAAAAGTAAATATTTCACGGAAAAATAATACTTGGATCACACAAGGTATTTAAACATCGTACAAAAATTAACGTACGCTTTATTTTATTTCTAAACATCATAACGTAACACCCAGATCCCATATCTCCTTCCGAGATACAAAAGAATTTTAAAGAAGGTAATAGTTCGGGCAAACATACTGAAAATATATTTTTCTGAATACTGAAAACAATCAGGATATTTTGAACGCTAGTAACAAAACTAAAGCAATGTGGAATATCGTAAAAAATACGACCACAACATTTCGTTACTTAGTAGAGAATGTTGTTTTAAAGGATAATGAAAGAGAAGCCAGTAATCCCAAAAAAGTGGCAAGTATCTACAACCAACACTTTTCTAGAATTGGCGGAATTCACGAAGGAACTAAAACAGCAAAATTCAAATTCATTACCTTCCCAAAACATTTTCGATACGCTGCATATTTCCGAAGCTCCTTCTAACGAAATCTTACGAATAGTCGGTAAACTAAAAATAAATATTCAACTAGTTTAGATGAATATCCGGATTGTTTATGGACAACTTGTGTAATCTGCCTTTATGCACCCGTTAACTCACGTTTTCAATGCTTCTTTGTGCACAGGAATATTTCCAGATAAAATCAAAACAGCAAAAATTAAGCCACTTTTTAAAACAGGGAGCTAAAATGAAATTCAAAATTACCGACCAATTTCTCTTTTGTTAGGTTTCTCCAAAATATTAGAGAGGCTTTTCTATATGCGAATGGAAACTATTCTCAGGAAAAACGAAAGGTTTTCAGACTCACAACACGGGTTTAGAAAATCAAACTATACAGAAACTGCCATTTTTCTTTTCTTAAAGATGTTGCTTCATCAATGAACCAAAATGAAGCACCCACTGGAATATTTTTAGATCTTTCCAAAGCTTTTGACGTTATTGACCATAACATCTTCAAAATTACCTTCTTATAGAAATCGCGGTATCGCCCTAGATTGGATAATTTTGTTTCTTAAACATCGATCTCAAAAAGTAGAAATACCATACTGGCCTAAAAGGACATTATTTACGTATTTTTCCAATTTTTTACCAATTGAATATGGGTCCCGCAAGGCTCGATCTTAGATCCTATCCTCTTTCTGTTATACGTAAAAGAAATGCCGTTGTCTATTAAAAACGGAAGAACGGTTTTGTTTGCCGATGACACGAATCTGCTTTGCAAAAAAGAAACAATAAATAGTACGATTGTGAAGTTCCAAATTGGTTTTGTAATAACAAATTAAAAGTAACGAAGGGAAAACAGTTTCAATGCATTTATGCAATTCAAATCAGCAATCGCATGCTGCATTGAAAATGAACAATATTCAATTAGGTGATGTTCAAGTAACAAAATTTCTAGGTGTTTCAATTCAATACAATCTCAAATGGAATGTTCATATGACAAAATTGAGCACTAAATTAAGTTCATTATGTTTCGCATTCAGAATTCTTTCAAATTCTGTCAGCCTTCAGTCTCTTACACTAACACATTAACACACAAACTTGCTCATAAATTAAATATCCTCTTCCATAAACAC
>BOPP01000517.1:41610-59409 GCA_017312745.1 Gryllus bimaculatus | reverse complement strand
GCAGGCGAAACGTATGGACAAGTCTCCATTGGACCACGGCCTTCAAGCCCGGAAACAATTGATTTTGAAATAGATAGTAAATCAATGTGTGTCTTGTGCAAGAACTTGCGAAGTTGTTTCTGAATTTCGCCGGTTAGTTCTTTTACTGTGAGTGTGTCTGTTTTATTCATGGTACCTATATAGCCTCTGTAAAGGCTTCTTTATAAACAATGGTAAACAGTTATTAATTATGGAGTGTTTTAATCAAAATAAAGGATAATATAAAGGATTAGTAACAAAACTGTTTTAGTAACTTTGTGTTTAGTAATTTCTTACCCACTCACATCTGTTTAAGAAGGAATCTCCAACACTTTGTATATCTTCTAACATACCAGTAAGAATTCAACAAATTTTTGTAGATAGGCCAATGAATTCAGATTCACGTATTACACATTCACTTTCAAATTGTCTCCCCAAATTCTTACTGAAACATCTCACATATTTGCTTTCAAATTATTTATCAATGCTTTAATATACATGCTTTCAAATTTCTAAAAGATATACATTTGTTTTATGCATTGTAAAACATCTATAATGAATTGTATGGTCGCTAATGACCGTGCAGTTCGTGCGACCAAAAAATAAAGCTTATAAAAAAGAGTGAAAATTTAACAGAACTTTGCAGTATTTTATAATATAAATTTTCTTGGATCCATCCTAGATACGTTTGTAACCGGTATGAAGGATCCTTATCAACAATAGTTCTTCGCATTTTGAGAGCATTAAATTTTTGTATTTTTAAACAGAATGTAATTTTTGTTTAAAATTATTTTTACATGTGGTTTTGTGTTTTGCCTTGGCAATGTTATTTCTTGAGAATGTATTTTTATGTGATGTACATGTGTATAATGAATTCGTGTGAGGGTATAATTTGTTTTTGCCTTTCTCCCGTATGCTTATTAACACTTCCCTGAGATTCTATTCTTTAAATCATTTATCCAATTGTGGTGAAATTAGTAAATTGTCACAAACGTCATTTAGGGGATGCTGCACCCGTGTTTGCAGTAAACCAATGTTTGTACATTGAGTGTGGGTACAGGCAATACATTGGGTGCATACAGGCCGAGTAGTCGAAATATTTTCAGGGCCACATTTTGTTCGTTTCTTGAGTTTTCAGTCAAGAAATGAAAAATCTTGTTCATATTTTTTGCTTATGCTTTTTTGCTTAAAAATCTTTCAATTTGTATGATATCTAGGAGTTATCTTCTCTTTATATAAATTTGTTTTGAACTCATAGCTGCAATCAAAAGGTCATGATTACACGCGAAGGGCATGCCTACATGTTTCATGATATTTCAGTTGTTTATCCTTTCCATAAAAAACTAATTCTAGTGAAGTAAGTAGCACAAAGTAGCTTGAAAAATCATTGATACAACTTGATGCATAACTAAAATGGCTCGCATTTCGTAAAATGAGTCATAAGTTTAAAATTAAGTTGTGTTATAAATATTAAACGTCATTTCTTTGTAGTTTGTTTTTGTAAACTTTAAGGTCGTAATTATTTTTCGTAGACGTGGAAAATAACATTAAATTCCCATTATGCATTCACTCTAAAACAATCATGATGTAAATAAATGCACGTGTGTTGGTTTCAGTGTGAGCTCTGCTGTTGTAAGGATCGTGACGTGAAAGTAAGTTGTTCTCTGCATAAAAACTAATTTATCTGCCATCGTTCGTTAAATTACTCCTGCGTCAAAACTATTCCAACGATTTCGAGAAAGGTATTTCCGGAAAGGTCCGAGGTTCTGATATTCAGTTCGTTTTAGAATGTTTGAGAGTGTGGCTGGTCCTTCAATAATTAAACACAAGTGTGGAAAATGTCTTCGAAGTATCAAAACGCGCATAGTTTTGAATGTTTTTAATTCGTTGTAGCATAGGCATCCGTCGTAACCGGTCAAATAAAGGATAGAGTTCACTGAAATCCATATCCAGTGTATTGAAACTCTGGAATGAACTCACAGAACAGAAGGAACAACTACAAAAGCAAGAGAAGAAAAGAAAGGGGAAGCATACGATAACTCTGTAATGAGTGCTATTCGATCGAAAGTGCATTTCTTGAATCAAAAGGGCAAAAGTACAGAAACGAAACAGCAACGCTTGCGAAATTGTTGGACCCTGTGAATTGTGATCAAGAACTTCCGAATTTTAGGCTAACCAATTTATACAAATTATTGACATCCTGTTATTGACAACCGCTTCCTAAAGCAGACTGATTGTAAGTAAATGTAGTTGCATGAACGTGACATTTTCATGACAGCTATTATTCCCTTTAAATTGGCAGGGCTACTCGCGCCATCGAAAGTAGTGCGCTAGGAGGTGTCCAATTAGAAGCTTAGTGCGGTGCAAAGGTTTCTTCAGTTTGTTTACATTAGCTTTTTTCCTTAGGGTGAGCGGGAAATAAATTTCAAGCTTTCGCCAGAAGTTGTTGTTCTTTAGACACACTGACTGAAGAACACCACGAATGGCGCATCAGAAATGCTAAACGCTTGCGAGCACCAGAAGAATACCACAGTCAAATCCTGTGGAGGTGGAGTTCATGCATGTGGTGCAATTGCTTCTGAAGCAACTCAGGAGTGTGAGATTGTCAATTATGAAGACACATCGCACAGCAGCTAGGACAAGCTTCAATAACTGACATCTGCAGGACCTCTCAGTGTTCAATAATCCCTAAGATCTCTTTTTTATTGAGGTTCTCAAACACAAAGTGCACA
The DNA here is from genome assembly GCA_017312745.1 of Gryllus bimaculatus. Taxonomy (NCBI): domain Eukaryota; kingdom Metazoa; phylum Arthropoda; class Insecta; order Orthoptera; family Gryllidae; genus Gryllus; species Gryllus bimaculatus. The sequence continues at coordinate 56,659 of BOPP01000517.1, read as the reverse complement.
TAAAAAAATTACCTAGAAGAAAGTTTTCCAAGACGACGAAAATAAATAAGTACGTGTGTGTATTTGGGTATATCTTAGGAGACCATTGTTAGTTATGGAAATTATTGGAAATGATTTGCGTCTTCTCAATATCAGCGTCACTTCACTAATTCTCTTATTTCATTTATATTTACCCGTGGGAATACAAATGGTATGCTGATATTATTCATGTTTATAAAATATCAATCTGTCAGTGGTCTATTCATAAGCACATTCAGCCCATCTACAATCCCATTATTCAATTAGTGAAGTTTACAGTGATTTGAAAAGAACTTCAAGAAAGTAATTGTGGTAAGTCTCTTGGTAAGGAAGCATATCAGATTAATTTTAAAGTAATAAAAATTGCTAGCAGTAAACAGGTGTCTTACAAATTTCAATTTCAAAACCTATCGAACCACATATGACATAACAGGGGTTAACAAAACCTTGATTTGTCAAATTACAAAAGGTCATACCAGATAATTGTGTAAAGCAAAAATTAATAAATTAACATATAACACCATTTTCAGATTTGCTTCAGAGTCTGGTGATTTGGATTCAAAGAGTGACATAGTATCTGACAATGATATTGAGAGCTAGAACCAACATCAGATATTAATGCTATAGACCCTTCTTCAAAGACTGTGTCTGCTAATGGACAGTATTATATAATCTCCATCTGAACTTGACAATCCAATCATTACTGTTATTTTCGTATATTGTTGTTTCATTTTTGTGTTCTATTTTTTTATTCTTTTACTTATTAGTATTTGATTTAAATGTATATATCATGTTCATTGAATTGTTTTTAATCATCCGGAATGTTTCTATTTTCTATATTCATATAAATTTTCTATGTCAAGACTTTTTATAATAGACGAGGAAAATGAATATCCTACAAGAAAATTATATTTATGAAAAATTAATACAACAAATAAATAGAAAATCAATATTTATTTTGATGGAAGAATGCAATTTTATCCTAATAGAACACTTCATTACAAAAAGTCTAAAATACATGAAATCTTACTATTATATTTACACTTTAGTTGTTCCTATACATTCTAGATTTTCTTCCTGAACCTACTCACACTAATAATTCCCTTACACTAATGCAAACTTTTACATGATCGCCCTTTCTTCGTAAGAAATGGAAAGTATTGAAATCGTGCGCCGGAAAACGGCTAATTTTCGAAAGAAATGCTCTTATTGCCGAGCCATTTCAATGAAAAAGTGTATAAATCATTTTCCTATCACTAGTAAATTACATGTGTAGTCATAATCCACAGTTGATACGTCCTTGATACCGAAAACTCGGCTGAAGGCAAATCGTCTCTCGGTTTGTGTCTGTCCGTCTGTCTATGAACAACACTAGCGTCTCAACAGCCAGTAGGTTTTTCACCTAAACAGATATTCTCAATCGATCTGAGTAATGTTGTATACAGAAATTGTCTAAGTCGCATTTTCAGTGCACTCCACGATTTTAAGAAATTTTCCATTTTTTGTATGTATTCATACTACTACATTTATGCAGATATTTTTTTGACATTTATAAGTCTTGGTGGAATTAGCAGCCTGAGAACAGTTAACTGTTGGGGGCACCTGTGGTTGCACTTACCTCGATAGCTTTTGAAGGAACAATATGTTTATAAGAGAACATTCAGTCTTTAATGTTACTGAAATAGCAACATATAATATTCTGAACGGAAGAACTATCATATAGAGAGATTCAGAAAACACAAATTCATTTAAGAAGTATAATTAAACTGAATAAATGATTACATAATTGGATATGAATTAGTTAAGTTGACATGCCTTACAAAGGTAATTGAATTAAGCTGCTTTTCAACAGCTCTGAACATGATTAGTGAGGCAAATCCTTATGCAGATTTGAAATACGACGCAGATGTTCAAATTAGAAATGGTGTTCATGTGACAGGACTAAATATATGTTAGAAAGTACACTGGAAATGTCACTGAAATAAAGGCAATTGGCATCGCATTGCCAAAATGAATTTACAACACATATTATAACATAAATAGGGCACTGCGCATTTACAATTTACTAAAAAAGAAAACATAATAATGCTATTGATGATGGGACTTGTGATTGCGCGGAGTCCGCATGCACGATAAGACACGTACGGCGAGGCAGTTTGTGATGACAGCCGGCCTCAGGTCATGTTCCCGGAGACCCTTGGAGGCCACGCAGGTTTTCGTAGACGACGCGTCGTTTATATCGCTATTCAGTAGAAAACTTAACACTCGATTTGTTGAAACCGTTATTGTAGCGAGCAGTGATCATTTGATACAAACTGTACACTGTTCACGAGCTCGAACAACAGAATCACAAGACATTGTGGAACACACGCAAGAATTGTTCTAATACAGCCATTTTTACAACTAATTGACTACAGTTTGTCATAGATGCATATAACACTATACACATGTTTAAAAAAATACCTACCGGGAGAAATGGCTCAGTGCATCAATTGAAGTCACTCAAGTCTCTCTTGCCGGGAGGTGCTAGATTCGGGCCCCGGCAGTAGTAATAGTTTGACACCAGCTTATCAACCAGGTCGATAGGTCGCCTGCTCTGATCAATGTTTTTCGGTGGTTTTTCCTATCAACACCAGATGAATCCCGGAGCAGTACTCTAACGAACGAGCCAAGAATTGCGCGCGATCTCATCTTCCTCTTCCTTGTCCTATCCTCACCCCTTACACACACACACACATACACACACACACACACACACACACACACACTAACACGCACTTCACTGCCACACATGCCGGGAGACCAGTCAGAAACTGAGAACCTTGTCCCTACTAGGGCGATCCCCCGATGGTGAGAGATACCTGGTTGAGGAAAACCCCGCTAGCCGACGGTCGGTCGGCGCCGGATTTCACCATACAGCGGGGGAACTATCACCGCCACATTCCGAGAAAAAAACACATACCATTTACGGGACTAAGGATCCTGGTAGTTGACTTGCCCGTTACCACTAAACAATCAATCCATTTTGTTATGATCTTTCAGGCATTGTCAGGTTGCAATTCAACAATGAGAACGCGCGACACTGCAGTATAATATTGTCAGAATAAGTTCTCATTATTGGGTGGCATTTCTAAGTGTAAGGATTGTAGTTATAGTTTGCCAAATTTGTGTTATTGTCTACCATGTTAGATTAAAAATTAATCAATTTTTTTGCCTAATGCGGTACGATCACTAAGAAGTTGAACAAGTGATGGCTAAGATTTCTTAATAAGAACAGCAATGACGAAATTATAATTTTACTTAACCTTTACTTTTACTAGAAAGAACGTACTATTTTAGCAACACTAGTTTAGAATATATTTAATAATAAAAAATCTTTCATCTGTATTATAACGAGAGTACATTTTATCGTCCACCGAAGTTTCAATCCGCGTCGCTCGGGAAGTTGAGAGCTCGCTCGCCCAGCGAAGAACAGACTGAACCCCCGTGCTAACACCCGGGAACTATCGCTGCACTTAACGTTCCTCAAAGAAAATTGTAAAAATAGTGGCCTTTGGATCGAATGAATTCTTTACACTTCCAGAACACATTTGAATTCTTTTATCTCACGAGGGGTGGTTTCATGGTAGAGGATACATCAACAGCCAAAACACTCGCTACTAGAGTCCAGAAAACCCTCATCTCTTTGACGATGAACCAATTCATGACGTAAAGATCGGAGTATGGTATGCGTTGAGTTCCACAAGAATTGTAGAGAAAATGTATTTAAGACCACCGTTACAGCTGACGTTTATATTAATAAGATATTGTAATTATTCTTCGAACAATTGCAATATAATAAAGGCTCTATGGCTACTGCTTACACTCCTGTTAATAAATATAATTTAATATATATATTGAAACAAAGAACGTTTCTGTATTGTAATAATCAAAGTTGATCAATAATTACAATTAAAATAAGTACTGAATTGATCAGAGCAGTAACGCCGCCGCCGCTGCCACCAACGGTCAAATCGGGGGGTAGACGCGAGGCGAGGACGGTTGGGACAGTGTGCGCAGAGAGGCCGTGAGTGAAACACGGACGGGCAGTGCTGCATCAAACAAATTTATGGTGGTGTTAAGAACAGTTTGGATTGAATGTGGCTGTTAAGTGAGAGACTAGATTTGATGAACGTTAATAATCAGATGATTTAGTGAAAGTGGAGGTGCGCACCAGGATCGAGATCAAAAACATTAATACAGGAATTCGTGTGCCGACGGACACGTGTTATTTTCTGCCCGAGTGTAATGCAGCAGTGGAGCGTACTGTGCAGACATTCGCGCGACGATTGAGAGGGATTGCTGCTGGAACTGCTGACGGGCGTCAATCGCGCGTCGTTTCGTGTTGGTGCCAGTGAGACATTGTTGTACCGCTGGGGGGGGGGTGGACTCCGGCGAATCCATCGGCCGTTGCGTTGGGCCAGTGGAGTTGATCGCCGAGGGAGAGCGATTTCCCGACGGACTTCGGGCGTTATCGAGGTTGCCGAAGACGTCGCGCCGTTGCCACGGCGGCCCCGCTCGTCTCCAGGCCAGCAGGTGGTTATTAAAAGCATCAAGGTGCGTTGATTGTGCACTTATTACCAAAGGCTCTGCAGCATTGGCTTTTTGTAAAATAATCTTTTTAAAGAGTGTTTCTATTATTCAAAATATTTTAAATGCACAAAAGAATTTCTTATGATCATCTTCCAATGCAGCGCCAAACCCCTGGAGCCATTCACGAAAAATGTACCTGTCCTTTGTATAATCTATTTTGTCGTGAGAGTACGCTCCCAGGTACGTCACAATACTACAATATATATATATATATATATATAATAGACGTTTATTTGTAAACAATGCAGCACTAAAATATTTGATTTATTTACAGATACGTCACACACGACTTCGTTCTCTTGATTATTTATTTACACCTTACTTTTCCTACTCTATCGCACAGTCCGATGCACTGCCCAGGGTCCACTGCACGGAACTCAATTCACTGCGCAGACCACAATTCACGGCGCTGACCAGGATCACTTCCCTGCTGTTCTCCGCGATGCACACTTCACAGCTTAGCTGCTCTTCACCTATTGCGCTGACTGATTGCTTATTCACTGACTATATACACTGACTGACTCGCGGCTGCTTACTTCCGAATGACTGCTAACTGACTGCTAGTACCTACCTGTGGCCGCCGGCAGCGGTTAATTTATACCTGGCCGGCCCTCGCCTCGAGCCAACGGGAACGTTCCCCCCATTTCTACGCGGCTCGCGAATAACCCGCAACTGTCCTGTTCGGGAAGGGTGTGGAGCGTCGGCATATGACGCAATCCGCTCAGCAAATTCCGGCAAGTGATGCAATTTTCGTTACAATATATATATATATAGGGTAAGGTAATATTTGAATTCACACATCATTTAATTAGAAGGTAGGTTTGGATCCTAAAATAATTATTTAACTATTTTCAAGGCATTCAAAATAAATATGTTCATGTTATCAAGAGAAAAATCTCACACGAGTTAGTAATTGAATTCCCAAATTATCTTATAATTAAAACCATATTTCAACTCATTCGTAATGAATATGTTCATGTGATGAAATGCAAGATCCCCCACAAAGTGATCATTCTTTCAATTTCAACGTGGATTGCTAATTAATGCACGCATGTATGCGGAGTTGTCCATAAATCGGTCATTAAAGTTTATTTTTTTGTTCCACTTACTTGATGAACACGGCGGCCACATACCTCGTCTAATCTGACCATGCTGCGAACCTCTACGTCTCGGCGCCAGCCACACCCACTCTCTCTGAATAAATACGTCGCTTTCCACCGCGCGTCAACTTCCGCTCGACCACACCGCCACGACGCTCTCTCAACTAAACCATATTTCCCCTTTCCAATCCGTAGAGCAGCCTTCGGCGACACCCCACCCCAACCAATGGCGTGCCACCCAAATTCCGTGGTCCGATGCCGAAATCTTACGGGCCATCTCTCCGGAGCGCCCTCAACGGATCGGTAGCTCATTCGCTCAGTAGTCGCGGTTTTTTAATTCTGACGTTCGTCTGCCTGTCACTTAGTTGGCAAGGGTTGTTTTGCTCGACATACCTGTGCTTCGTCGCAACAAATATACTTGCAGTTTTTGGAAGGAACTGAGAGTTTACCGAAAATGGAACCATAGTCAACTATTTTATCCTCGTTTAATTTCTACCTATGAGGAAAAATTTAAATCAAATTTGAGGCCAATTTTTAGAAAGTAATATTCACAATTTCTGGGCCACTCTTTCCTTAATTTTGCCTCATTTTAATTAATAATTTTTATTTAAAAATTATTATTTACTAGTAAATAAATAAGAAGTCGAAGGTGAATTACATAATTTAAATGAGAAGATTAATTCAGTTTCCACGTTACTTCCCCGGAACAAATTTCCCTGACTTTTCCCGGCAGGTCCATCAAATAAGTATGAAGAGAATGGAATATTTCAAGTTTCCATGACATTATAATAACAACAATTATTATTTTATTATTATTAATATTATTACTAATATTGTTAATATTATTATTGATATTAATGTTACTATAATTCACTCTTATTCACCTCTAAAGATTTATGAGTCGGTTGAGCTGCTTCAGCAGGGCATCTTTGCCTCGGCTCTGGAGGGTCAGGGGAGAGATCTCCCTTCTTCGTCCGGTCCAAAGTGAATCTGCACCCGCCGGCATACAGATTTGTGCACGCGGCCTGGCTCAGCAAAAGACTCAACTCAAGCAAATCGCCATAGGGTATAGCAAATATCCTTGTTGTGTGTTTGTCTTTTATCATCAGTGTTTTGTGAATGATAGCTGATATCACTAAAATGTGTATATGGTAATCAATCTTTGCTCTACTTCCTCTCTTTGTTTAATGCTTAAAGACCCTCTCCAGTCTCACTCGTTACGATCGACTACGCACCGCCCGGAGAGTGATGCGAGCTGATCTGTCTTTGCGGCATTCCTGAGCACAGTGATTGGGAGAGGTGGGGTGATGCATCAACAGCTTACAGGAATATTTCCCTAAGTAAATGTTAGTAAACTCAAAGAAATTCCTGGGTTCGTCAGATCTATTTTAGAAGGACCCAAACTGGAAGTTACTGAACTGTTAGTCGGGAACTCGTGCTAGGAAGTCAAATAGATAGGCTTGTTATGATCACATTAACATAATTTATCAAATTTAAAAAAATAGTACACCTAATTTCCTTCACAACACAAAACCATCATAAATTATAAAGAATTTTAGAAAATATAATCCAAAAACCAAAACATAACCTTCAAGGAAAGCTTAACATCTTCACGTGTTCTTGGATTGTATTGACAAAACAAAATTCCTAATACAAAAATACTAATTTACATGAAGAGTCTATTTCCATCTGGTTTTCACACTCCTTTAATTCACAAGTAACATTTTGTAATGTTTTCTTAATACCATTTAGTAGGACTAAATCTTAATAAAATTATAATCATCGAAATATTACTGTTACAACACACTCCAGGATTTTCTCTGGCACACATCAGTTCTCTTAATTCGCTAAGTATGCATTACATGAGAATGAAATATCAAATATTTTAGAATTGTTTCTATGTATTTCCAAACTACTTCAAATAACACCTCATACGAAATCGAGAGGAATTAGTGTTGCTAATAATTTTCTTTCCTTATTCAATTATTCAGCTCCAACTTAACTACCGTTAGAACTACCCTGGAAGCAATTTCGGCTATTTAGCTTTTAATAATTCCGCTAACACGCAGCTTGAAGATAGTTATCCAGTTTTCAAAACTAAATCAGAGTTAATTTGGTTCATTCATATATAAAATAACAATAAACATTTTTTAATACTCTTACATCGCGCAAGAGAATACGTGTTGGTGACATTTGTAGTTGAAGCGCCACTCATCCCTCCGCTTTGGCACGCTCGTCCATGCCCGGGCGTCGAGCCCAATTTCTCCAATCCATGTATTTAATCAGGGAGTAGAAAAATGCAGTAGTTGCAAATGTCCAATCCAAGATGTCAAATTGAAATAAAGACCAACAATCAAAAGCTGAAATGGAAAAATTCCTACTGTTACCATACTCATCTATGAACAGTATTCTCACTTTTCTTCGTTTGTAATTCCTACTTATTTACAAACCCTGCATTATAAGTCGTAACGAAATTACATCTTGTGCTGGAGCTTTATGTAAGCTTCCCTTCTAGAATGAAAAGCGCCATTCGGTAGAGAACAGACGATAAAGAAACTCTTCCCGGTGGCCAAAATTATTATGCCGTCTCTGAACTTCAGCGATGTCGTTCCTGCCTCGCACCGATTGGCAGTAGTATACTAGCGACGTCAATAAGATTTTCAAGAATAATTACCACCTAGATTGTACTTCCGAGCGTGTTCTTGTGGGGGCAGTTCGAATACCACATTGTTCTCAATCTTGTGTTCTAAATTTTCTTCTGAAATGTCGTTCGGTTACAGTAGAATTGTTTTAAAAACCGCTTCACGTTTTAAGCACATTGGGATCCACCACTGTCGGCAAATATCTGCCTGGTGTTGAGCCCGTAAACGATCCAAAATCCCAATTAGATAGAGAGCTGCTCTGGGCGACTCGCGACGCCAACTATCTGCCGGCGCACGCACTACCCCCCCCCCCCCCGGCGTTACTCCCACCAACACCTCGTTCCCGCTTTCATCATCGCCGCCGTTTGCAACAACTCCATTCATTTGTTGTTTAAATAACTCTCTGCCTTGATTTGAACTGTATATCCATTAACAAATTGAGCTTTAATCAATATCTATTTTACTTTTAGAAAACAAGAACCACAGGGCGTGACAATTAGCAGTTACATATGTTTTGTTCTGCTTATTTTAGTACGAATTAAAAGAATTTTCATTTTGAATCTAACGAATCATTTCAACTTTCTTTTAAAATAATCTCCATAACAACACGACGAAAACGAGAGCCGTAAACCAGGGTGGGTCTATGTCAGTTCGGGAAAATTTTAAAAATAATAACGTGTTTATTTTTCACATAATTAAAGTTATAGGAGTATACAAAATTTTAAAACATTCTTTGTTTACATTACGTGGTGATATTTATTGAAATAAATATCTTCGAACCAAAAAGTTTCCTATACTTGGCATAAAGTCACCACATATGATGAGGTGACTTTTACCACTATATTTATTCGCGTCGTTCCATGCTCGCAACGTGGCACAGGTTCACCCCTTCTTGACGATTCCTTTCTAGCAAGAAATGAATCAAACAGTATCACAAAATTTTAAACTCTTCTTCATGAATATTTTTTAAGTTATTAAGAAAACATTTTGACATTGGAGTCATTCCCCGTCAAATCGCACACTCCAATACGTCACTTTTTTTAGCGACTTGAAATTTTTTATGAGTTCCAGGATTGAAAATAAATGATATTTTTGTATTGTTTACTAATCCCAGCCCTTTCAGAAATATGTGTATTTTTTCTGCGAAAGTACTGTTTTCTTCAGGAAAATAAAACTGAACTTAAATTTAACTTGTAATGAACTAAATAGGACTTTCGTGTGATGTAAATATAATTTTTGTAAACATATTTTTTAAATATTTAAAATATATTATAATTTTTAAAATGCAAAATTTTACATTATATCAACCCTTATATTAATTGCAAAATATCCTTCTTTACGTATACACTTATTTTGTATGGATCCAACCAATCTCAAAGTCGAATACACAAAAATAAAGGGTAAAAAGTGTTCGCTGGAGCACGTAGGCAGCCGGCCGGCCACCGGACTCGCACGTCGATAACACGCCGCATCGTGACGTCCAAACATAAAGCAACTGTGATGCTATTAATGTCATGCTATGAATCGCAGAAACACACATACGGTCTGAAATGCAATTCTTCTGAAGAAATGCGACTATTAAGTTTATTTATAAACAACTGATACTGCTAGGGCCTGCCTGAAACAGAGCAGCCTTCTTTCTCAGTCCGTTGTGTAAACAGAGGAATCTTCGAAAGATGTGCGTTGTTCTGTGAAGCTGGTAACCGTAGATAGCCTTACAACAATATCAATACTATTGTTATTTGCATGTTCTTAATAAGAAAATCTATAATTGTGGAAGAAGTGACGTTTAGGTTGTTACAACCAGCATTCTTGAGTAGTTGAAAATTGACTCTTTGCCGTCGAAAAAGTTATATTATTGGAAAACTTAATTGCCAAAATTCCTTCTCGTGAAGAGTCAAGTGAAGTCTTTTCAAGCAAATTAGAATCGACCATACTTGTTGATGTCGCAAATATGTTGGGCAGTGATAATGATGAATAAACGTACATTGCTGGCCCTGCTCACACTAACGTATCACCTGATAAGAGTAATAAAGAAACTGACCGCGTAAGTTCGGCTTGTTTTTCTTCTGTTGTCTTCGCCCATCGTTTGCTGTCTTCTGCTCTCTTCATGAAACTAAAATTAAATTTGACGCAGGGAATTCTCATTGACCAGTGTGAATTTTGTTAGAAAATTATTCTTTCATGCTTGAACATGTAATTCAGAGGCTGCTGTCAACTTATTGTCTCAGATGCTCTGCATCCTTTTGTGCTATTCTTCGAGCGAAGAAAGCGAAGAAGTTGAAAATAAAGAATATTTTTTTCTGAATGCCTGAAACACGACACGAATACAATTATGTTCAGTGTAAACTCATAACATTTCCCTAGTACTATGTTAATAGACATATTATTCGGAGGGGGGGTCAGTGCGTACTATCAGTACTTAGTATTACAAAACAATGATAATTTACGCTTCCACATAGATGTCTTCAATGTGAGTGGAATGACATTTCTTCGCTTCGCAATGTTTATGGAAAGGAACCTTGCGACGTAGTGAGAGGGGGGTCAAATATAATATTCTAAATAAAAACTAGCCTTCAATTCTTACAGGAACCTGTTAATTTCCCCAAGAAGTTATTTAAGTGAGTTGATGATAATGTGAAGAACACTACCTTTACTATATTTTTAGCAACGCTGAATATTTTGACTGTTGCTACACTGATATAATAAAAAGAACAGTTGACGGCACAGACAAAATACATATTTTAACTTATTTATGAAACGGAAAAGTAACGATTTTCTCTCTCAAGTAATAGAAATATCAATTTAATTAATTGCACCCCCCATATTATTATTCGTACAAATATTCCGTCAGTTTAATACTAAATTGAATCTGTTTCACATCAATTTAATTGGCTAATATATATATATATATGGGTGACGTACCTGGAAAGCGGTACTTCTCACGCACAAAATGTATATATTGATATCAAGAACAGTAGGTTTTCGTGAATGGGGGCTTTGGGCCAGGGGTTTGGCGCTGCATTGGACATGTCATACAGAAATTCTTCTTTGCATTTAATATTTTTAATAATAGAAACCGACTCTTTACAAAGATGTATTTAGCAAGGGACGCAATGCGGCAAGGCGTGTGTGGTAATAGGAGCACATCCGCTACCTGATGCTTTTAATAACCACCTGCTGGCTGCGAGACGAGCGGGGCGCCGTGGCAACGCGGCGACGTCTTTGCAAGCCTTCGTCGCCCCGAAGTCCGTCGGGAAATGCTACTCGCCTCGGCGATCAACTCCGCTGCCCCCCAACGCAACGGCCGATGGCTTCGCCGAGTCCACCCCCCCCAGCCGGTACGACAAAGCGTCACAGGCACCAACACGAACGACGCGCGATGACGCCCGTCGGCAGTTCCAGTACTCAGCCACTTCCCTTTCAATCTCGCGCGAATGTCTGACAGTAACGGCCCGCTGCTGCATTACACCCGGGCAGAAATAAACACGTGCCGTCGGCCACACGGAATTCTGTATTACTGTTTTTTGATTTCGGTTCTGGTGCGCCCTTCCACTTTCACTAATCATCTGATTATTAACTTTCATCATCTCTAGTCTTTCACTTAACATCCACATTCAATCCAATCTGTTCTTTACACCACCATAAATTTGTTTGATGCAGCACTGCCCCGTCCGTGTTTCACTGACGGCTTCTCTGCGCACACTCTCCCAACCGTCTCTCGCCTCGCCGTCTACCCCACGATTTGACCGTTGGTGACAGCGGCGGCGGCGTTACTGCTCTGATCATTTCAGAACTTATTTTAATTGTAATTATTGATCAACTTTGATTATTACAATACAGAAACGTTCTTCGTTTCAATATATATATATATATATATATATATATATATATATATACATACATTGTAAGACGTGAAAAGATACTTCTGCTCTGTTGATCTGTGAAAGTATATTGATTGTAATCGTCTACTGGTGATATTGTATGCGCTTGAGGGGTGACGCTCTAGTAGACGCTTCTATTATATTTAATTTCTCAGAATCATCTTAATGTCCCACTTTGTAATTTGCCAGACTTGCGCACAACTATTTAACAGAGAGCACAATGGTGTTTTTTCAAATTATTAAACTGTCAATCTTTGGGATAAATTTAAAAAATGAAAATAAAACAAGTCAAAAATGATTTTAAGAACTTTATTTAATAAATACACCAAATGAAACATTTTTTCGTCCTTTAATGTCGAAAAATAATAAATTTTTGTCACAATTGCAACACATTTTAAAAATTATTAACTTTCGCGATGAGGGCATTTTTTGGATAATTTAAACAAATTTTAATTTTGTGCTATATATATTTTTGCTTGTACTCTTCACAGAAAAAAATTGAAAAATCTGGGGCAAGGTCAAATTTTCCTTATATTTGTTAGATTTGACATGGAATGATCCATTGGTTATAATAACAGAAAACGTATCATTTCCGGAAATGCTTTTTGTCTCTGAAGTAGCGAAGAATTTATTATTATATCATCATAGACCTGTCCTTACACGAGACGCTGCTTGCGGCTGCGTGACAAAGATGAGAGTCGGAGACACCCAGGCTTTGCTTTATCCTCCTTCCCTCAGCCTCCCATTTATTACATAAGGAAATGTAGCCATATTGGGGTAATTTTTAACCTAAAATTTCTTTCGGTGCCGATCGACCTGCGGAGTGGAATATCATTATTCATGGTAGAGTTTACATTTATTACTTCAAATTATAAAGATAATAAATGACTGGGAAAACTAGCTAACCTACTATGCTGAAGAATTGACAAAATTAATAAACAAAAGCACTAAATTGTAATACACAATTAAAAAACTGAATGTAACTTTAGGATTATTTAACATAAAAAGTAAAAGAAAAAGTTTAAAAAATGGATTTTACTACAGAAAGAATAGTTTGCGGTGGAATATTTAAAACTATAAAATAAGTAACATTTTAATTAACAGAAAATACTGGATTGCGAACATTTAACCTTTAGCTACCTATTTAAAAACATTGTCAGAAGAAAACTAAATTTTAAAGACACAAGTTAAAATTTCATAGTAGTAATATCTAATACTAGCTGACCTTCGTACTGCGTCAACGATAAATAAAAGACCTAAACTTTTGTATAAAATGATTTTAAAACAAACAAATCGAATCCGTATTTAATAAAAAAGCATTTTTTGAATAAAGCATGAAGTTTTATTATTATTTTCGACACATCATGCTGCTTACTTACAAAACAGAGTTTTTCTGAAATACTGTCTATTTATAAGGGTTAAATTTTATATTTACAGAGACACACTGTTATGATACAGTCTGTTAAAATCAATTTAAAGCTTTCTCATAAACTATATTTTTTGTTTTGTTTTGTGGTGCGTCAATAAACAATGAAGACGGTTTTCCGACGCGCGAACACGCGACTTATAATTGTCCATGCGCGAAACAGGGAAACTCTAAGTTGATTCCACAAACTTCTAACGACTTTCCTTGCGATTTATTTATGGTCATCGCAAAGGCCAGACGTACTGGAAATTGTAAGCGTTTAAAATGGAATGGTATGTCCGTTGGAATCATCGGTATTGGCGGGATCAAAGCATCCTCTCCTTTGTATTTTTCTTTTATGATTGTTGCCTCAATGACGTTATTCATCAGCTTTTTCACAGCCAGTCTTGTTCTATTGCATAGTCGTGGTTGATTAATGTTACGCAACATGATGACAACTGATCCTACTTTTAACTACAAATTGTGAAGTGGTAATCCAGGCAATTCCAGTGAATTTAGAAACTCCGTGGGATAGTTGACTACGTCATCCTGGTTCATAACGGTGTCGACTGATTTGAAGGAAACCAACTCTCTTGGAATAAAAATTCTGAATGGTCTTATTGAGATCCTCCACATCTTTATTTTTCGCCGCCAATATTGCCCGTTCACCCAGCTAATTATGGTTATTGAACGTTTGCACTATATCTTGGAAAACACGCTGAATAAGCTCCTCTTTTGAGTCTGTGATGTGACAAAAATCTGTGGGTAATATGTACGAACTGTTTCGGCCAATGCTTCAATGTCGTACTGTTGTTCTCTGTGCAACTCGTGGTTTAATGCATCGTGCATTTGACGATTGTGTCTGTCATTCCCAAACACGACAATACTTTATTTGCCATCAATAAACACATATCTTCTATCATGATCAATGTCTCATTGTGAATTTCTTCAGACATTTGTAGTGTAGTATTCAATGCTTGACGGCGCACACAATGCAAAACATCCTCAGGCGTGTCATCTCTATACTTAACCCACAAAACAAATCTTTTGGATTCGAAGGGAAACATGACGATATGATAATTGCAAAACAATGTACGAATTTGATTTGGCGATGAAGATATTACGGAATCCTTGAGCGTATCATCCCAGTGCGACTCATTGTAATGTAAATGTAATAGTTGACACGCCTCACGGTAAATCGCACACAGCTGTCCATTAACTGATCTCAATTGTTTAAACCATGTCGGACCACGAAAATTCACCAACAACAACCGCAAATAATAGCATTCGTCGTTATTTCGATGTACTGTGTAGATGCGACCCAGAGCGTCTGAAGCAAATACATTTGGAAGTCCTTCAACTTGTGTT
>BOPP01000517.1:0-38282 GCA_017312745.1 Gryllus bimaculatus | reverse complement strand
TATATATATATATATATACATCATATATCAAAATTTAACATACATTTGACAATCTACTAATTTACCTACACTGTGTATCTGATATGCTTCACTATTTAGAAGTCTTATTTGGGTTTTAGGAGTTTCTTAAAATAAACTCTGTGGTTCTAATTGGGACTTGAATTTAATAAGAAATCGAAAGGACTATGGGAGAGTTCGTCCATAACGTTCCAGTGTAAATGTGTTTGGGCCAGCAAAGAAATACAAAACCATGACCTAAGGTACTACATAGCAGTCGCAGATGACCATTTGGGAGGTTAGGCAGAACCTGCCAGTTTCAGATGACAGTGCACCGGCACCTCGGGGTGAGTCAACATGCCATGTTCACTAGCCACTTCACATTCACAACCGATTACTCCATGGGGGTCGCCCCCGGCCACTAAGAAAGTTCCCTAACGGAAGAACAGGCTAGCCTAGCTCATCTCTTAACCGAAATTTAGAGAATGACTCGCCAGCCAATTACGAGGGCTTGAAGCGATTTAGAGGTTTAAAGTGCTTATAGTTTCGACTGGACGTTACCTGTAGTTACAACCTATTAGTTGCCGCATGGGATGGGAGGTGCGAGCGCAGTTGCCAGCGACGGAATAGCTCACCTGGGAGACATGCTCTGCCCTTCGTCATTTCGAATGTCATCTTTAATTTTGATTGAGTTATGTCCCTTGCTTAGTAGGTGGCGGTCAGACGCCCGGACCGCTATTAGATCCAGAGGCATGTGCCCCGTGATCACCTGGAGGTCCACAGTAGCCGCCGTTCGTTATGCTTTAGTAATGCATACTAGGGCACCACGCTGAGTTTTCCCTAATTCTGAGATGGGTCTGGGCCCTGTCTACCAAGACTGGCGCACAGTATAGTATTGTAAGAAGAAACGAGCCTTTATAAACTGTGTCCAGGGCTGTACGGTGAACAGTCCCACAGGTGCCTGCCACCCTGCGCAGTTTTTGAAAAAAGTATCACTCCCTAGTAAGTGTGCTGTTTGACAACAGGGACTTGGCCCTGGTATCTTATGCACTGGGCTCTCCCTTCGCACGTTAGAGGGTGAACCATACGTGTGCTGTCATTACAATGCAGGCGGACTTGGCCGCTGCAAAAGTTCGCTTTGTCTCCTTGTATCTTTCGTTAACGACTTTTAAGGCCGACTCCGTAATATATTCAAGCTCTCATCTGGAGGGCTCATGCCTTCATAGCGACAAGGCGCTTCAGGTGGGCGTTAAAAATAGGATTCCGAAGGAAAGGGCCTGAGATCACCCTCTGTGGACATCCCTTCCTCAGCTTGTATTTTGTTTCCTCTTCTATATCGGAGATGAGAGCATAAAGGTCGTGAAGAAGCTCTTATTCAACTTGTATGTTTATTTGTCCCCTTGGCATTCACGTAGCTGATCAAAGATGTAGGGATACCCACGCATAGTCTAATGCCCCAGCTAGGACAAGGAAGATTGATGCCATGTACTTGTGTTGCGTATTTTTGAAAATTGCGACAAAAAAGTATTCCCTGCATCTTCACTGGACAGGTTGGCCCGAAATCCAAATTTATTGGGTTTTGGTCGGAGGAAGAACATTGTGTGTTTATATTTTTTGCTACGCGGGCTATGGCTAGCTTGTCTTGCCACAACAGCTTTCCAAGGATGGAAATCACAGAAATTAGTCGATATGCTTTTACCTCTGTCAAATGTTTTCTTCAGCAGTGCCACTCGGACGATTTTCCATGCCCTACAAAAGTAGCCTGAATACAGGCATTGATCATAATACCTCTAATACTTTGCTTAGTACGCGAATAAGTGGCACGACCTTCTTAATCATTTCCAGGTGAATCATATCCATACCGGAAACCTCTTTCCCCTTTAAGGTCACAACGGCTGTCTCCAGATTCTCGTAGACGAAACCGCCCGCTCCAGTCTCCAGGGGCATTTTTCAAGGGGATTCGCTATCCCCTCTGCTGTTCTGCATTAGTTTGATTCCACTATGTAGAGAGTTGTCGCAAGCTGACTTTGATCACAAGCTGCATGGTGATAAAAGACCAGTATCACATTTGTTTTACATGGATGATCTTAAAGTGTTTGCTAAGAGTGCAACGATTCTCTTTTAAATGCTGCCTGTTGTCACAAGTTTAGCAATGACATCTGCAAGAAGTTAGGTCTGGACAAGGGTGCAAAAATCAATTTACAGAGAGTCAAAGTGCCAACGTAAGAGAGCATTGAAATTGAATCGCACGCTGTGATTCAAGATCTTGAGCCAGGTAACACTTGTGAGGCCACCTCGAACGACACAATGAAAGAGAGAGTTCGTAGGAAGTATTCCAGAAGAGTGAGACTCGTCGTGCAGTGCGCACTCTCCCGGAATAAAATATCTGCAGTTGGTAGTTTGGCGGTGCCTGTAGTCGAGTGCAGTTTCCGACTCGTGTACTAGACTGAGCAAGAAATACGGATCATGGATCGAAAAACCAGAAAACTGTTAATGCATCATGTCGCCACCCTCTCGAGCGGATGTACATTGATTTTATGTCACATAAGGAAGGAGGAAGAAGCATCGGACAAATTGAAGGCTCCTAACACAATGCAACAATCGGGATGGAAAAGTATGTAGTCATCAAGATGACCCTCTAATGAGGCAGGTAAGGAATTAAGCACTAAATTAAATTCATTATGTTATGCATTCAGAATTCTTTCAAATTCTGTCATTTAGTGTATTTTGCAAATGTGCATTTTGGCCTGAGTTATGGCATAAACTCTGAAGACACTCATCATGTAAAACCCAGATCTTTAGATTGCAAAAGAAAATTATTCGAATGATGAAAAAATGACATCCGCGAGATCCCTGCAAGCCTCTCTTCATTGAGCTTCATATTTTACCACTGTCTTGCCTATATATTTACGAATTTGGAATATTTGTCAAAAGTGACTTACTTAACGGTGGGAACATATTTTCATGCAATACAGATATTTATGATAACACACGTCGTAGATATCACATTCATCAAATGTAAGTATCTACAGCCCACCGCCAGAAATCCACATACAACGTTACTTTACAACGCATTGTCAGATGACATTAAACAACTGTAGCCGGTACGTAAATTTAAGTTAAAAGTAAAATGTTTTCTGCCGGTTTCTATACAGTTAAAGGCTACACTGATGAACAAAAAGATAAA
Source organism: Gryllus bimaculatus (assembly GCA_017312745.1). Classification (NCBI taxonomy): domain Eukaryota; kingdom Metazoa; phylum Arthropoda; class Insecta; order Orthoptera; family Gryllidae; genus Gryllus; species Gryllus bimaculatus. The sequence goes on along the minus strand of BOPP01000517.1, from coordinate 35,098 downwards.
TAATGTTTATTTTAACAAAACAGTGATATTTAATGAATTAGTTTACATTTGTATTGTAATTGTTTGTGTTAATCTCAGGCATTTTTTAAATTTTATCTTTATTTGTTTATCTTTACCTTTTACTAATATTTCAACTATTTATAGTTAAACTGACGGGAAGGGATTCTGGAAGTCAAGAAAACGTGCGCAGTATATCTTCCCATACGTCACATACAGTTTTTACTGTTCTTCTTACTAAATGAGTCTAAATCTAATGCAATCATAATTTCTCATCAAAAATATTAAAAGCTTCCACTAAAGATTCAGAAGATTGTTCTCCATGTCAACATTTGTCTCCTATAATTACAATCTCACACGTACTTTGAGAGAGTTTTTTAAGACTTATTCAAATTTTGAGTAGTAATCATTAATGTCTGAGTTAGGAAATCTATATATTCATAAAATGTTGAGGAACTCGCAAAATAAATTGTAACCGATGAGGAGAGTTAACAAGTCAATTTTTTTTAAAAAGATGTGTTATGTTTTCCAATGCACACCTTCAATGAGACAAAATGTTGGATAGAAGGATTTAGTTAATTCAGGGGAATCTATTTATGAAGAAAAAATGCTCTGTTCCCATGTGCCAGTAAAAATAGCAATTACTATGAATGAGGTTGTCAGATACTAAAATTCGTGCATAGAAATGTGTTTGTTCATTTCCATTGTGTGAATTCTGCTTTCTTGAGTGTCAAACATGTACTAATTCTATAATATCTTCCATGATATATTATATTTGAATGTACTCTATCCAACATGAATCCAGTGAATACTTCCCGCGAAGTCTCAGTGGTAAATCTTATGATCTATTCTGGTTTGATTTGGTTAAACTCTAGTACACATTTTATAACACCTGGTTCTGATAATAAAAATCTGGGCAGAATCGTGAAATATTTTCTACTGAAACTTATTCCATACTAACTATTTTAAGTTTGGTTACCTTGATTGGCTACGGTACACGTTATGTACATCGTGTACACGCCCTTTCGAGTCCATCGTGAGCTCATCACGTACAATCCAAGCGTACATTCATTTGGGCCTAAGTACACATTTGCTACGCAAAATTGCATATCAAGGCAAGCTCTTATGCACATCCCGAACATTCGAGATATGACTCCATGCGCACTCCGTGTACGTTTGCGCGTATATTGGCGTACATGTCCATTTTTGTCAGGGTTATGTATTGAGAAGATAATGAGTTGCGAGTGCTGTTTCAGGAACAAACATCACTGCATTAATGGTTAATCATACAATTTCCTGTTTTCACAACAAACTAAATGTACAATTTTACTAATTAAAACAGGTGTCAAAACGTTGAAAATATTGCATTGAATATTCAAGAACTACTAGTCCAAAGACTCCTCTTTAACTTTCATCAGTTTATTTCTCACTCAAATACTGAAAAACTAAAAAATGCATAGAATACTCTAGTACTATATCATAGATAATACTGTAAAATTTTTTTACAGCATTATGTTTTAAACTTCACTTACGCTTCACTTACAGCACTTATTTTATTCTCTTTAGAGTTACTCAATTCTGAGGTGCAGCACAAATCTTTAGAGTTCATGAGCACGTCAATTGATGTAAAATTAAGAACTAAAAACTCTGGAACATAGTAATGAGGATGAAGTTCCAAAAAAGTGTAATCGATAGCACCACCCATCAGGTGCGTTATAAATCCACCATCGCCTCCGGTAGGGACAACACAACATAGTTTAAGGCAATAGAACTCTAAAAGACTCGGTGGCACTAAGTCACGATAAATGTGACCCCTGTTACGGTACATTATTGAGTAGTTGTGGTTTTACTAGTTCAAAAAACTACAGAAATGAAGTACACTTATAGTTGCACTGTGACGCTCTCGAATATCCACGCGCAATAATTATTGTGTTGAAGCATAGCTCGTGAGTTGACTCAAGTGAAATTCCACTAGAGTGCACGCGCGCGGCTGGGCCCGGGGGACATGCTCCCTCCTCTGCCCGTCGCTCCGTGCGCAACGGAGAGAACATTCCTCCTTCGTATATGGTCCTATTCGACCTTCGAATGTTTTCTCATTCCAATTGCAATGCCCGCAAGAGTTGGTGGTTCGCCTTTAATCCTATACATTCGTTTCTACCTTTCATCTTTCTTTGAACTCTTAAACTGTCACACGCTTTGAAACCAAATCAATGTACGACGCATCTTTCAGAAACATAACTGTTCCCTGTATTACATGTTCTTTCAATACATTGTCATGATCTTAAAAAGTCGTTAGTGTTTTGGTAATGACAGGCAGATTGATAAATTCGGCCCATTGAAAAATAATGCAGTATGGATACATTGCCTCGGCTGAAGGGTTCAATTCAGCTCTCACTTCATTTAATTATTGAAAAGGTTTGTTTCACGAACGCTGGAAAGTTGAGTGAGTTGAAGGGAGGCAGGGGAGAAGCGCGGGAAGAAGATTAAAAAAAGAGAATTCGTCGGCATTTTAATGAAAGAATGTGCATTTGCTTGTGACGGTGTCTGTGGATCTGTGTGTGCTCGCGTGCGTGCGGTTTTAAATTGAAAAGCCGAAATGAATTGCCTACACTTTAGAAGCGAATATCGATGTGGTAGTATTTTAGTTTATGTTATACTGAGCGCCTGAACCCCCCTTCATGTGCATAAGAATCTATATCAGCTCTCAAACTGCTTACTCAATTCAATTAAGCAGTAATAAATGACGTGTATGATTACTTTTGAGTTTTGTGTGGCCTTACTGTTTATTACAGCCATTTGGCAAGCGCCTAAAACTACGCAAGTGCCTATTAACAAGAGATTCGCTCAACAAATAAAAGAATAAACAACAAAATTGAAAAAGGTATTTATCTTTGACAATGGACTACGATTCGCTTAGCACGCCTATTCAGAAGATATAAACTTTTCGTTAGTTTAAAACAAGTGATATAATATGGTTTCCTCACTTATTTTTCCTGCGCAAGAAGGGGGTTGACTATGAAATGTAACTTAATAATTATTCTATGCATTCAGTTCAAAAAATTACAAATAGAACACTCAATATCTGACTTTCTAATTACAAATATTTTTAACAATTGTTCCTAGGGTGAATATTTGCAATATAAAATTAAGTACATATAACAATGTACTATAAATGAAGGCTTACACAGACTCGATTAGCTTAAATTTGCAGTAATATCTACAAGGCATCACATTTCATATCACGACCACACCGATCCTCATAAACCGTTCAAAACAGAGCATGATCGGAACTTGGTGACCTATATTTGGGAGGATCGTTCCGGTTATCCCGCCTCCCAAACATCGAATTAAATATATTGTTGATTTAATTTAGTGTACAAAGGAAATTAATTGTTGGAATTTACAATTTGATAGATTATTACTATTACTATTACTATTTCTATTACTATTACTATTACTATTACTATTACTATTACTATTACTATTACTATTACTACTACTACTACTATTACTACTACTATTACTACTACTATTACTATTACTATTACTATTATTATTATTACTATTATTGTAATTATCGTTATTAATGATTGTTATTATTATTGTTGCTATCCGACTAGCGTATATCCAGAGCGTATTGTCGTCGCCGTAAGTAGTAGGATCGAAATTTATAAAAGAAGTAGTTTTTTAGCTTAGTAGAGCTGTGACAGTATTGTGTGTTGTAAGGGTAATAGTTAGTGCATATCTGTAGTTGTTAGAAAACGAAGGAAACAAGTAAAAGTCTGACAAAATAGGAAGTATCCGAATAGCTGATCCGAAATAAGCGGTTTGGCGGTGCAAATATCAAGTTCTTTTCCACCATTCTCTCTCATAAAAAAGAAATTAAATAACCTAAAATACCTGTGTTAACCTGCGGTAAGTATGATGGAGAAATGAAAAACGAAGAGACTTTTTGTAACGGGTGCGATTAGTACCTCCATTACTCCTGCGCTATCAGTGACTCATAAAACAAAAATATGAAAGAATCGAGAGAAACTGGAGATGTTCTGAAGGTGGAGCTGGTAACACAGGTAGAATGGTTAACTCCCTATACCCTTTCGAGTGAGGTTTACAAGAAATAAATAATAAAGTAGACACTCTCAGCGGCAGTGTAAACGAATTAAAAATACTATAGTTATATTTCTGTTATTATAAAATCTAAACTACATGAAGTTCGAATTCATTAAGACCAAAAATGATTTTTAACTTTTTTCCATTTAAAAAATATCATTCTGAACGAATATGAATTAAATATTTATAAATAATTATACACAGATTAGCAAATAGGATGTGACTCAAATAATTTTGGGCTTCTCTTATATTTTTAAAATGATTGATACAAACAGTCCAATTTTTGCCTGATATTCATTATTTCTGTAATTATAAAATTTTAACTTTTAAACTTTTGTTTCCTGCAATCCAATATTGCTTAAAACACATGTAAAGGATTACGACAATGCCAACAAATAATTTTGAGCTTGTTTGTATTCATTCCAAAAACTGAAAATTCTCAAACAAACTCTATTAGATTTTTTGCGACATTTTGGTTCTGTTGTGAATAAACTCTAACATACTGAACGAATATAAATAGAAGTTAATTAACAAATTATACATATTAGAAAATAGGATGTTAGTGAGACTTGAGAAATAATGTGAGGACTTGAGAAATAATTTGTTCGTGAGACAAAGGGAATGCTAATCACAACAGCGCCAAATTTGTTTCCGATATTCCATATTTGTGTTAGTGATAAGAAATCTAAACTACATTACTTTCTCATTCAGCAATCCAACATTGTTTAAAACACATGTAAACGATTACGTAATGGCCTAACAAATTGGGCTTCTTTCCATTTTTCCAAAAACGTAAAATTCTCATGCAAACTATATTACATTTTTGCTCACTTTTTCATTCGTCTCAATCATTCTGAATGATTGAAAATAAGAAATTTATAAATAAATGAACACATATCAGCAAATGAGAGGAGCTTGTGAAATAATTATGTTTTAGTCTTGTACCACTTTACAAAAAAAGGGGAATACTAATCCAAAGAGACCAATTTTTTTCTATATTCAATATTTCTGTTATTATAAAATTTAAACTATACTTCTTTCCCATCCAGATTTCCTGTGTTTTCTAGAACACTTATAGAGGTTTAAGAAAATGCTAAAAAATTATTTGGACTTCTTTCTATTCTTTCCAAAAACGGAATATTATCAGGCAAACTATATTAAGTTATTTGCACGCTTTTGACTCTTCTATGAATAAACACTATCGTACTGAACGAATGTAAATAAGCAGGTAATTAACAATTATATTGGCAAATAGGATGTGACTGTGAAACAATTTTTTTTGACTTGATGTTTCGTATTCTCAAAATTTAACGACTTGACATTTGGTTCCAGTAATTTTATATTTTATCAAACACGTATAGAGATTAACGTCAACGCCTAAAAATAATTTGGCGCTTATTTCCATTATTTTCAAATAATAGAACACACTCATCTCCATATATTTAATTTTATGGTATTCTGTTACATTCTTCTCCCAATAACGTCCAAAATACTCTTCGAATGTATTATTAATTGTTCATTATATAAATCTTGGGAAATAAGATGTAACTGGAATATTATTGCGCTTGGTTGCTTCTTTCTGAAAATCGAAGATATCTTATGTGACTCCTTCCAAATTGTGTATGATCTTGAATATCTCCGTAATTATAAAATACAAAATACTTGACTTTCCTTTCAAGCAAACGCATATATTAACAAAACATGTAGAAGTTTAGTAGTAGAAGTTAAGCAGTTCATATATAAGAGAAAAAGAAACGGAGATGAGAGAACGAAAGGAAGACAAAAATGAAAATAGCGAAGGTAGTAAATATAATATAGCAGGTCTATCACAACCAAGTATACGATATTTATTTCAAATCAGATTGGATAATTTACAGAATGAAAACTTAATTGGATAAAATGACGAGTCATATGAACACCTCAAAGATTGTCTACATTAAGCGGCTAAAGAAGCGCTCGGTGAAATACCTTTAAATAAGAGAAGGAGAGGGAAGAGCTATTGGATTACTCAAGACCTGGAGCGGGAAATAAAGAAGAAGAAGAAGAAGAAGAGACTGTATGAAAAATGGTTGAGTACCAAGAAAGAAGAAAATAGAGAGGAATATAAAATCCAACTAAATAGAGTTAGAAACATCATAAGAAAAGAAAAACAAAAATCATGGGAGCGTAAATGTCAAGAAGTAGAAATGTACATAGGTGGAACAAATACAAGTGAGTTTTGGACGTTCATAAAAGAGGTAAAATCTCCCCAAATGGAAAAAATCCGCATACGACATATATTTGTAAGCATATAGGAAGAGTACTTTAGGAAACTATTAAATGAAGGAATATCTGACTTTCTTGGAACTACAGAAAGGGAAAAGATATCTCCGGGAATGGAAATTACAGTAACTGAAGAGAGAGATGTATCAAAGAAATGAAAGGCGGTAAAGCTCCGGGTCCAGGAGAAATCCCAAGCGAACTGCTAAAGAATGGAACACCAAAGCTAGTACGAGTGATGACGAAGTTAATGAATATGTGTATAAATAAAGGCGATATTCCAGAGGACTGGTAAACGGCTTATATGACACCAGGAAGGAAAACATATGTGAAAATTATAGAGCGATGGCAATGACAAATACGTTCAGTAAGGTAAATGGAAGAATATTAAGAGCATTAATAGAAGATGGATACAAGGAGTACGAAGAAGAACAAAGTGGTTTTAGGCTGGGTCGATCTTGCATAGATAACCTGTTTTGTCTGTCCCAGCTTATGCAAAAGAAATGACAAACAGGGAGAGAACTTCACATGTTTTTCCTTGATATAGCAAAGGCCTATGATACATTCATTATATCCTTAACCTGTTCATTCTTAATTCTTTCCCTTCAATATATTGCTGCAGGTTTTCTGAGGAAATCCATTTCCAAGGCTCTCAATTTTTTTTCTGTTATTCTGGAAGCTGCCATATTTCTGCTCCATGCAATGTAACACTTTCAATCATACATTTATATATTCTAATTTTCGTTTTTTGCTTATATTTGGATCCCAGATAACTGCATTCAGGGCTCCTAAAATTTTTCTTCCTTTAATGGGTCGTGTTTCACATTCCTATCCATAAAAACCCCGTTTTACTATTGTTGTTCCCAAGTACTTTATGCCCTCTGTTGTTCTTATTATTTCTCCAGTTTCCATAGTCAATACGTCATGTGTACTGCCTAGAGTCCAGTACACTGTTTTTCTAGGTTGAGACTTAGTCCCCATTTCTCATAATCTTCTTTTATCTTCCTAGTCATATCTTCAATATCTTCGTGTTCTTGCGCCATCAGCACCAGATCATCACTGAACTGTAGGGTATAGAGTGTTGAATTATGAAGTTAAATTCCCATCCCAGCACATTTTCTTTTCCATACCTGTAATACCGCGTTAACATACATTTTAAAGAGGGTGGGTGACAAACAGCATCCTTGCCGTAGTCCTTTTGATGTAGGAAATGTTTCGGTCATCTGTTTTCCAACTTTCACTTTTCTTTTTTGATCTATATACAATTTCTTCGCCGCATTTATTAAGATTTTATTTGCATTACATTTATTCATAACTTCCTTTAACTTTATCACTGGCACACTATCAACATGATATTGTAACGAATCACCTGCCCGAATTCACCTGAATCCTTTGCCCGAAATCACCTGCCCGAATTCGCTGCGCGGATTGTATCATCTGCCGGCGCCTTCCCTTCCCCTCGAACTGGACGGTTCTGCGAGTCGCCTAGAAATGTTGTGCACGCTCCCGATGGCTCGAGTCAGAGGCCGGCCAGATATAAATTGGCCGCTGCCGGCGGCCGCTGGAAGTAGTAGTCGGAATTATGCAGCCGCGAGTCAGTCAGTCAAGTAGTATGTAGTCAAGTAGCAGAAGTAGTAAGCAGTCAGCCCGTCAGTGTGTCTGAAGTGGAAGCTGAGCTGTAAACAGCAGTCAGCAGTCTTAAGTCTGCAGTGGAAACTGAGCTGTGAAGTGTAAATTGCGGTAAACAACAGTGCAGTGGACCCTGCTCTGCGCAGTGAATTGTGTTCTGCGATGTGAATTGAGGTTAGCGCAATGGACTGTGAACAGTGCATCAGACTGTGCGATAGTGTAGAAGAAGTGAACAGTGTAAATAAATAATCAAGAGAAATGAGTCGTGTGTAAGGAAAATAATGAAGGGAAGAACATACAGACTGTGTAACCTATCTGTAAATAAATCAAGTATTTTTAGTGTAGCATTGTTTACGAATAAACGTTGTTGTAAAATATTAAGAGTGTGTTTTAATTCTCCACGGAGAAACGTTACAACATTATAGAAGAAATTGAAAAGAAACAACTCACTTGGTTTGGACATGTACAGCGAATGGACGAGAATTGAACCACCGGGATAGAACGACCTGATCAGAAAGATAATCGAAAAGTGTAATTTACCCCCTGATCCATGGAAAAACTGGGAAGACGAGAGAAGAAAATTTAGATGCCAGAAGACTGAAGTAGCGGTTAAGAAAAGGGCAAGAAGAAGAAGAAGTAGAAGTTTACGTCAATGCCTAAAAATAATGTTGTGCTTCTTTTGTCTCTTCCTAGTAACGGAAATTACTTAGCTTAACAAATTTAGATTTACGGTATTCTTTCACATTCGTCTCCCATGACACTGCTCAAACAAGGATTTGATTGTTCAGTAAATTTATTATTACAATTAGGATGTGAGTTTGCAATAATTACTCTAATTGTTAGAACAGAGCCGATGAGAGGACGTGTTGTGTCAAACTAACGAATCAACACCAAACTCTCAATCACAGCCATTTAAAAAACATGTGTTACGCATCCTCTCCACGCAGCAGGTAAACAATGATCGATTCGAACACTTAAAAATATATTTCAGAGTTTAATTAATATAATAGTTGAGCCCAATTAATAACACAATAACTTATCAAAAGTTTTTATTGTCTACGTAATGTTAACACATATCGTACACGCGTCGTCAGGTGTAGAACAAATAAAAATTGACATGTTTGTGTCTAAAAATGAAAAAATGACATAGAATTTTGATAGTATTTTTAAAATAAAGGAATAAAAATAAAATTAAACAGAAAAGAGAATGGAATTATAGTTATAAAACAAATATAAGTTGAAAAATGTACAGCCCACATCGGTTATATGAATACGAATAATGAACCATCGTTTATACTGAAATAAGCGTATGAACACTCGGTAATAGTAAACTTGATCCTCTGCTATAGTGAACGTAGGAAATACAAAATCCTTAAAATTAATTCCATCCTAGAAAAGAATATATCGCCTCAATGCCACAAATTACATCCCTAGGCAACTTGAAAAAATGTAAATGTAGGCCATAAGAGAGGATGTCTAATGGAGTGAAAGTAGGAGACCGAGAATAGGCACGATACTGATGACATTATGTCATTCAGTTTCACTGCGGAAACGAAGGCCTTATCCTGCGTGAGCAACAACTGACACGCGCGATTACATAATTCAGGATCAATGTTGGTGTTACTTGATATTACACGGTCAAAGCGGGTGGAGTTTTACGTAGGGGACAGGAAACACCTTGGCGATATCCGCCGTACCGCGAGGTAAAAGCCATCAGTTCCTTTATCAGCTTGCGCTACCTCGCTTCCGAAAGAATCTCGTATATTATTAGTCGAGTAAAAGAGCCTTCAGCGATGGGACGTCATTCCAACAGTGCAAGAGGCATAGAAGTGTATCAAGACTGCATTACGATATTTAGACTCAGAGAACAATATAAAATCAATTGTGGAGAGAGGGAATGAACTGTGGAGAAGGATCTAGAGAAATTACTAATGAAAAATGATAAAGCAAAAAAAAATATTTGAGAACAAATAAAGATTTTGAAATTATCGGTTCGCTATGTTAATGTATTTTGCTATATCTCTATATTAATCAAATAAATAGTTGTGGAGAAATGTTTTTTTTTATTTTGATATCCTCGGATGTAGTCAGTGAATCAAAAATGTTAGTCTCCGGACGTTCACTATAACTGGAATCGACTGTATAAGGTTAGTGACACAAATGTGGCCAGTGCACGTAATATGGTCAAGTAGCGGCTGTGTTGTTAGCTGAAAACGTTTACCGTAGATAGTACTAGCATGCTGTCTGGGAGAGCGCAAGAAGTTTGTAACCCTACCAGGCCTGTTGAATAGCACATTTGCACTCTGGAGCCTCCATTGTCAAGAACGTGCTGAAGGCACTCTGTCCTTGTAACATCTTTCCAAGTAATTTCATCATTAGTTATACTTAAAGCAGAATTTAGTATTTTGGCAATATACATCAACGATTAGCGCACTTAACGGACAATCTTATCAGATTAATCCCGTTAAATTTTTGAAAAAAACATTTTTTTCGGTCTCAGGGGACCTCAAAACGTGTATTTCCGTCGAAATCTCGAAATCGATTTTCCGCGGAATTACATAACTTCCCATATATTACTTCGTATATACGCAGGTGTACGAGAAATTAGTGTTAGTGCAAAATATAATGAGAACAAAACAGGGCCATGAGGTGAATTTGGTATTTCTGCTCCACCGCTTGAACTAAAGCCTTATTTTACGTGGCGAGACTCAGGCCATTAGGCCTGCTCTTCCGTCTGACCTCGCAAATTTCGTTACGCGCCTTTCACCAACTAGCAGAGAAATGAGGTATTTCTTGGGCGAGAAACAGGCGTCATTTAGGCTTGAGGATCTTTTACAAGCAAGTTAATCTAACTAACATGGGACAGCCGGGTTTACTTCCCCTCCGAAGGAAGGCGTACATAGGATTTTCCCCCTTAGAAATCCACGGCTTCCATCGGATTTGAACCCGCCAACTTGGGTACCACAGTCCGAAACGCTAACCGTTACACCATCGCCGCGCGCATGAGTATCGAACACACTCAAGCAAATTATTATTCAAGTAAGTTCGCTAACGCGTGTGGTGAAGTAGGCTAATGTTTTTATTTTGGGTAGTCGAGTCAGACGCAAGTAAGCGCAGTATCCAGGCTTCCTCCCCATCACTTCCAGCTTCCCCTTAACTCGCGAATTCCAGCGGTCACCCTAGAAGAAATTAGTTGTACCACAGCGAAAGTGAGCCACTTGACGTCCAAGATCCACGGCGGTGTTTTCTCCCTCCTTCCTTCGCACCATCCAGTCTCCGTAAAGGCGCGATATTTTCTAGCACTTAGTTCTTGTTTTCACCCTATGGCGACGTTGGCACATTTCAGCGGCGAACGAGGAAGTGTGAAAGACAGGTCCATAGTCCAATTAGGTGATTACTTTTATATTAATATTTCGAGCTATTATCTTTCTTTATGCCATCATTCCACTTTCAAATGGCTTTAAGCTGTGCAGGACAACCGGAGCGACGCCGGTCTCACAAACGAGTTTTACGCGCCCACACGTGCGTGCCTTTGAGGATAAATTTGCTAGAAACATTTCTACTCCAGAATTAAAATGGAAAGTTAAATTGTCTTAAGAAACATATTTTGGACGCATTATTGACTGTGGGAGGCCTGGAGGCCCGGTCAGAGAAAGTTTATCTCGGCACGTCAATCAGGCACAGTAAATTTTTAAAGGGATCGGAACAATACTGTGCTCTGTGTGAGTAGCGCGTATGCTGATGCGAGCGGTGTGCGGCAGAGGTGAGGGCGGCGTTCAGGAAAACGCACACGGAGCACCATTCGACCGAGGTGCGACTACCCCGAGCCCCCGTGTGGATATTGTGTGCGGCGGTGTTAATTTGTTCACAAGCTTGCTGTGTGGATTATCGTTACATAAAACAGGCCTTAAATTGTGAGTCCTACGTGATTCCGCAACTAAATTCCGCTCATTATCACAAGAACCCGCCTCCACCATCTCTGGCTCGAGAGCCCTCCACTTTCTAACCTTCCACAGACCCGGTGCTTGTGTCGAGGTCTACCGGCGCAACTTGTTCCGAGAAGGACGTCATAAATTTCGTGTGAAGAGTCCAAGGACTTTTTTTCTGCGTGTGACGTCTTCTGGGGTGACACTCGCAAGGACGATCGATTGAAACGGGGTTTCTTTCTCCTCTATGGTCAAAGTTGGCGTCTGTGCGGTTCATACGATTTTCTCCAAATTGACATTCTGCAATCGATAGGTACAAAGTCAAGACCCTGCGAGATTAAAAAGGATATTTTGATTTCGGGGCTTCAGCAACATTTCAAAATTTTCTCAAATATAGCTCCAATTTTTTTATTAGACTTTCTTCCCGAATACAATAGAAAAAGATTAAAAGTCTTATGTTGGTTAAAATATCTGAATGTATGAAAATTGCAAAAGTACAATTTTTAGGTGTATTTTTACAACTACAATATTGAAAATTTTTTCCTCAATGAAATCTGTTTTTTAAAGGTATGATAATGAAATAGTCGTTCACAATTATTCTAAAACGCTGGTAGTTATCGCGTAATTTTGGGTAAAATTGGCAATGGCCTAAATATATATTCTGCCCTGTTCTTGGCTTAACAGCCCGCTACAAACCTTAGCTATTTAGCGTTAGCCCAACCTCCCGGAGATGGGATAAGGGATTTGTGTGGTTAGCACAAAGACAGCCCTTCACCGTATATTCTGGTCTTCATAAACTTGAGGGGTGTTTTCTCATCGTCACACAGCAATAGATACTGGCACATATGTAAGGAAATCGCACAAATGTTAATTTGTCGCGACCGGGAATCAAACTCGGGGTTGTGCCGTGGAAAGCGAGCATGCTAACTAATGAGCCACTCAAGAGGGTTCTAAGTATATATAGTTACCAGAAATCAAATATGAGGGAAATATTTGCCGACATATTTTGTCAAATTTCGTTAACTTTTGGAGTATAAATTAACTATTTATAAGTTAATATTTACACTATTGTTCTGCAGTACTAAGTGTAGTATATTTTATGTTAAATAAGAAACTAAAATTTCATAGTCTAGTAGATTTAATAAGCAAAAATTTGTTAATTTCTCTTCTCAAATATATCAATAATATGTCATTTACTATGATACTTCGTATTAATTTTCGTCGTATTAATTTTCTGCGTTACTAAACGTAGCATTTTTAGTGACGCTAAATTGGTACTACAACACCGTATACTTTCTCGCGATATTTGTAAATTTTGCAATATTCGAAAATTTACAGAGTTCAACAATATTGAGACCTGCACCATTCTCTTTAGCGTCCATCCTTCTGGCGGAAAGTACTACTCAAAATTAAAACATCCGTTTCAAATTCAAGGGCCCACAACATCAGTATGGGGAATATCAATTTTGGTGAAAATCCTGCTTGTGGTTTAACCGCCCGAACAGAAAAACTTATTGCCGAAAAACTTGTTACCACGGCACGACAATAAGTTTTTCAATTCAGAAATTCACCATTTATTCCTGCGGCAATACAATACTTTCTCTGTAGTGCGTAAGCAGTAGCGAGAAAGTTAAAATGAAATGATTTTTACAAACTGCTTTAAAAATCAACTACCCAAATCTACCACCCTCCAGTATTTCGAATTATTGCCAGTGCTATAAATTATCTGACCATAAAGTCCATTACCAAAATAACCAAATACTATTTATTAATGATGTACCTCCAAAGTTTATTGTGAAATTTATTAAAAAAGAGGTTTTCTTTTCTTAAAGTGCAAAATGCAACTTTTTCCAAATCTGCTTATTTTCGTTATTCCTTACAGTCCTAAATTTACTAGTTCATTTACTATAAAACAACTTGCTCTCGTGTAGGCTTGAACAGCATTTTTGCACTTTCACTGAACTCGGGAGCCGCACGTGAACCACTGCAGTACATATGCTCCAGTGATCAAGGGTGTGAATGTGTGTCATTCTCGGAATGGGGCCCAACTATGACAATAAGCAATTCAAACGGCCGCGCGTTATTTCAAAAAGCAATCGTTAAAATGAGGACTATTACATACATTTTACATAATATTACCTTTTGTATTATTTTGGAAATTTTGTTGTCGATAGATGACAATGTGAAGTGTGAACCTAAAATGAATTTGATACTTGCATATGAATGAATGGATACTGATAATATTTTTTTTCTCTTTGCGACTCGACCTCACATTGCGAATTGAAATTACAGGCATTATTCCTGCCGCAACAAATAGCTTGTCGCTGTATTGGCATTAAACTCTTGTGATCCACTCACTTTATTTACAGTCTCTCCCGGGTATAAGAGCGGTCGGTGACTCCAAATAGTATCACCCGTAATATCCTTACTGTCTTCTTGAATAGCTCCGCCGCTGCGATTTCTGAGCTTTAGACACGCGCCGCCGCAGATGTAAGAGGGGTGGGGGCGGCTGACTCGTCATTTGACCGGCTCCCTGGTGGCTTCCAGCAGGCAGTGTTCTAGTCTTCTCGCTCACGGCCAGAACCATCGGTGACGCACACACCCAGGCGCTGCCCCGGACACATCCCCCATGACCAGCCGGCGATCGCGTCTGCGTAAGGATATGCATCTGCGCAATGCTGGGATGCAGCCCCCTATCCCCCGAAACTACATCGTGGAACCCTTTAAATTTTTAGCGAAAGAAATGTTTTCACCTGTGCCGACGCTGAGTGTTTGACACTAGATACACTGGCAGGATAGGTCAACATTAAAACAAATGAGGCGGTTGTCCTAGGCTTTTGTATGTCAAACTTTCTCTTTGTTTCCCGCGAGGCAGATCTGTAATTTAGCATAGCAAAGTTTAAAAAAACAAATGAAATGAAAGTCAAATTTAGTCGCTCATTGTTGCTAATTTGTTACGCAAAAAATAAAATTTGTCGCTTTTCATTTGACCCTGCTAGACAGATTCGACTAACGTGGCATCAAATTAGCACAAGAAAACTTAGAAATTACGTAGATGATTTAATAAAATTATTACTCGAGAATTTATCGCTTATTTGTTGCTAAATAGTTCCCAAAATTTAAATTTGTTGCTTCTTAAAATTATACCTGTTGACATATAGCGACAAAAGCCCTTTGTTATCGAAGGTGGTGACTTCTTTCGCATTCCGTCGAACCATAAAACGTCTTCCTGTTGTCCAAACAGAATCACTCCTGACACTTTTGGGCAGCGTGGTATACCATTTTAAATTAAAAAATATTTTCGCGCACGGCGAAAATCGTCCCGCCTGGGAGTTACATTCCAGTTTATATACAGTATTCTGTAGGCCATTTTCTTTTATATTCTCTCAGATTTTCTAATTTTTTTGTATAAATAATTTCTTTATTTGAACATATTAGCTCATGGCGTATTTATATCATATTATGATATTATTAAATCGCTTAGTTATTGTTTCATACTTCAAACTTGTGTTTTAAGTTGTCGGGTGGGGAATTTTTAATCTTTTTATCTTTACCCTTCGACGTGTGTCAAAATCAAGTAAAACAAAAATTTCTAATTATAATAATGTAACGAATATTGCATCATCTGCCCAGATCGCTGCGCGGTTGCGTCATCTGCCGGCGCCTCCCCTTCCCCCCGAACTGGAAAGTTCCGGGCTATTCGTGAGTCGAGTCGAAAGGTGGAGTAAGTGCCGGGTGAGTCGAGACGAGAGCCGGCCAGGTATAAATGCGCCACTACCGGCTGCCGCAAGTCAGTATATGTCGGTGTAAGTCACATAAGTAGTCGGAAGTAGGCAGCCACGAATCAGTTAATGTATGTAATCAGTGAATAAGCAGTCAGTCCGTCAGTGTGTCTGAAGAGGAAGCTGTGCTGTGAAGTGTGCATTGCGGTAAAAAGCAGTGCAGTGGACCCTGGTCTGCGCAGTGAATTGTGGTCTGTATTGTGAATTGCGGTCAGTGCAGTGAAGTGTGGTCTGCGCACGGAATTGTGGTCTGCGCAGGAAATTGTGGTCTGCGCAGTGGACCGTGAGCAGTGTATAGGATTGTGCGATAGTGTAGATTGCAGAGAACAGTGTAAATAAATAATCAAGAGAACGGAGTCGTGTGAAAGGAAAGTAATTAAGTGAAGAGCACAAGAACTGTGTAATATACCTGTAAATAGATCAAGTACTTTTAGTGTATAATTGTTTACAAATAAACGTTTTTGTTAAATAATACGTGTGTGTGTTTTAATTCACCACCGAAAAACGTTACAATAATAAAGTGGCGCAGACAGTTGCGGCAGCCGTCGTATGAAGCAAGGAGGCTACAGACTCGATTGCTGCATAGGAACGGCCTCCTTTGTCAATTCACTCCTAATAATAATAAAAATAACCGCAATAATAATAATAATAATAATAATAATAATAATAATAATAATAATAATAATAATAATAACATAACTCCCACCTGGGGGGTACATGACCTTGACGTTGGTGGTGGAGCTTGAGTACCCCAATGACCCTGAGAGCTATGCCGGCGGTAGCGTAGCTACTGGTAGGGATTCCCTAGTCAGACAGGTCGAGGGGGAGGGGTCAGACGAAGAAGTACTCCAGAAGAGGACCTATAGAAGAGGCTGTCTGCTGAAGACACGAAGATGGCCTCGAAGGAACCCGTCTCTCTAGGGATTGATAAAGAGAGCCCGTGCCCGGGGTAACATGGGCAAAGTCTCTAACGGCCAAAACTGGCGGAAGAGCAACCTTCATGTGGGTTAATACACAAGATGGCAGGTGGAAAGGCCATGAGATAGCAGCCCTATCAAGACCACACCATTTTGGAATGGAGAGATCATTTGAAATTTGCCTCAGACCAGAGCCGCTGCCTGGGGAACGCCAAGACACAGATGGGGCTAGCGCCGTCGGTGACAGCATGCGAACCGCTAGTGGTGTGTTGTTGAACAGGCGGACACACACCGGGATACCCGAAATTACTACAGCCGAAGAAACGCACTCAAGATCTTTCAACTGCACCTGAGCACAGTGTTCCCAGACATCACTTGGGACCACTGTGGCAGGCCTGCCACCGACGGAGAGTTCAGTGGACGAACGAATGAATGAAGATATCATCAGGTTTATATTATCGCGTACCCGTTGCGATCAATTGTATAGGATATCGGCAGGAAATACATAGATGCTTTACCCAACAGTACCCACTTTTATCTCACCTCACTGAACAAAATACGCGGACGAAAGAGCATTAATCCATAAATCTGATAAATATGTTTCATGTACAAGAAAAAATGAGATTAAAGCTCAAGTGCAAGCACAGTTAGAGCACAAGGATCACAGAAGCCTCAGTAATACCCGTCACACAAATTCAAACCCCAGCATCAGGCATCCCTCTGCACGAAGCGCCTGCAGACGAATATCCTACTTTCAGAGATCAACTATATGAAAATCTCGAATCACAATATCGGCTGGCAAATATTTCAATATGGAGGAATGAATCCTAATGTTAGACCAAGAGTCGAACAGCACAACTCAAAGATCGCAATCTTTGATGGTAATATATTGCAATCTCTCAATATATTGTATGGCAGTGGCAATAGTGAGAGCAAATGGTGGTAAAATTATCGAAATTCACCACAACGGAACTCCAGCTACATCAGAAGACCCTCCATGTAAAATCAAATTACAGAAGAGAATATAACGCCTCCGATCAGACATAGCTACACTCGAAGCCTTCCAAAGAGGAGACAGAAGTAAATATCTGAAAAACAGAGTAAAAGTCATTAAGAAGAAACATTGCAAACACAACACACACACCATAATCCTGATAATAGTAATCTGCTTGAATTTACAGATACTGTAAAACAGAACTAAGCGTTTATAGCCAACGCATGAGACGTTACACCAAAAGTCTAAACCGGAAAGTAGAGACAGAGATTTTCTCAAGAGCCAAAAGGATTTCTTACAGAAAGATGAATGAAAAGAACACAGAAGTGAACAGCTTACCAGAGAAAATCTACTTTTGAAGAGACGTGAGAGTAAATATGGTCGACGGAAAGTCACGCCAACGCCAACGCACCTTGGCTAGAACAGGTCAGAAAGCAGCAGCACATATCACCAAAATGAGAACCGGTCAAATACACCTAGATATTCTACAAAAAGTTGCACAGAAACTTCAAAATTGGAAATGTCCTGGATCAGACGGTCTTCATAACTACTGGTTAAAAAGTTCACCTGCCTCCATGGAAAATTCTAAATCTTATAAACCACTATCTGAATAATCCTGAAGAAATGTCCGCACTTCCTGTGTGAAGTGTCACATATATGAAGCGAAAAAACCAGTGATACTAAAAGATCATACGAAATATAGACCAATCACTTGTCTCAATTCTTTCTACAAAGTCATCACAAGTTGTTTATCAATGGTTATCGAGAAACACTGTGTAGCAAATTCTATCTTAGCCGAATGTACAAAGGATGCAGCAAGGGTTCCCTTCGATGTAAGGAGCAACTCCTCATTGATAGTGGTGTCATGTCTCAAGCATGTAAGAAGAAACGCAACTTGTTCACCTGCTTCATTAATTATAGAAAAGGCCTATGACATGGTTCCGCATGATTGCTCCTCTACGTGCTGTCGCTATATCGTGTGAACTCGACCATCGTAAATTTCCTGAAATCCATCATGGCAAATGAAAGACAACTATTCGTGTCACTTCAAAAAATGAAACAATGATTACCAAGGAATAAATATAAACGCGGAATCTTTCAAGGAGATAACATGAGCCCTTACTGGTTCTGCTTGGCAATGAACCCGTTATCGACGCCTAGAAGACCTGAAATTAGGTTTCGAACTGAGGGGCACTGAAAGAATGCAGATAGCCCATTTAGCGTATATGGACGACATTCAAATTCTACTCTGGTACGATTGCGTGGGCTTACAAATTCCGATGAAAAGCTACTGAAGACAATCTCCAGGGAGATAATATGAACTTGGGCATTAATAAATTCAAAATAACAACAAATACAGAAGGGTAAAACTCACTAGTGAGGCTCTCAATACGCAGACTGTTGATGGAAGAAACAATCACTGCTCTGAAAAGCTGATGCAGCTCTACAAATACTTGATTAAGCAAGGAA
Organism: Gryllus bimaculatus; assembly: GCA_017312745.1. NCBI lineage: Eukaryota > Metazoa > Arthropoda > Insecta > Orthoptera > Gryllidae > Gryllus > Gryllus bimaculatus. Next base: position 16,014 of record BOPP01000517.1, on the reverse strand, counting down.
ATATGATTGCACAATCATCACTGAAGGATACTTTAAAACGAGCTTACCAACCGACTTCAAGTCAATGTTAAAAACTTCCTCTAAACTCCCGAACTCACAGGCTGCCTTTATCTTGTATGCTGTACCATTATACACATTCTCGATTGGTATTCTAAATGGTCCACAACGACCTAGAGAAATTGAGATGACTTGTAGAGTTCAAATGACACGTCTTGTCGTTGTCACATCCTAAAAGAGCGATACAGAGGGTCACACTGCCTCGAACAAATGGGAGGCGTGTATTGTGAAGTTCACGAATCTCCATGCCAAACAGATAAATAGCCAGAGGAAGTATTTTGCAGAAAAGGCAGCACTTCTTACTTCACAAGGTATTGTGCAGGCAGATGAAATTACAACGCCTCAATTAAAAGAAGATATGCAAGTTCTCAGCCCCTCTTTGCAGGCAAGAGATCGATTCCTGAAACAGAAAGGCACTCACGTGCATATCCTGCTGCAGTAGCCAATCCAAATGTTGAGCCAAGAAATGTCGTACAAAGGCTCAGTATAGGAATATTTGTATCCGAGAGGGAGGTTTCATGATACCAATGACCCCACAAAGAAATTACCTAAAATATATCATCAAAGACCCAGGAGTACTAATGATGAATGTCGCATGGTGGGTCGAGATCAATGAAACATTCAGCATTAATTAAGGCTGTAGCTGCTTAGCTCCCACTGATATTAAAAGTGAGACACGATCAAAGTGAGCCACATCATCCGCATTCCAAAACTAGTTAAAAAGGCACAGGCTACCTCAGAAAGGGATGCACATACTACCAGTATCAGCCAGAAGCGTACTAGAAAATAGAACATAAGTTATACTTGGGACCGCAGTATTCTGACAGACAGGACACAATTCAGCACAAACAGACCTGAATATACTGCTTTGGGACAAACTGCAAAGGAAAGTTTGGTTTATTGATGTTGCAGTCGTTAATACAGCAACATGATACAACATACCAAGACTAAAATCGACAAATACAGAGAACTAGCATTGCCGTGAAAGAACATGGCGAGTGTCAGAGTGAGAAAACATCCAATTGTACTATTCAGCAACTGGCGTGATACAAAAACTCTCTGCAGATCCTGAGGAATCTCTTGGAGAAGAGCATTATCATCGGCTCCAGAAGTCTGTATAATCAGCACCTGCTCACTAGTCAGGATATTCATGAGGAGACATGTTGGGTTTTGGAAAGTCATTCTTGAAATTGTAATTTGTTATTAAAGATTTGAAAACTGTTATTCTATTGTTACAATCTGAAAACAGTTATTTTAGTTTATGTGTTAGAAGCTTAATTTGTTTTTGTAAATTTTTAAATATGTCTGTGTTACGCTTGCTTTGATATGAATCTGTTTGGAATCCATGCGAACCAAAAAACTTTAAGAATAAAAAATAAAATAATAAATAATAATAATGAATATAGAAAAACTTATAAAGCTTCTGATCCCTTTTTCAATACATTTTTTGAAATTGCTTCCTTTAAAGTTAATTTGGTGTAATAGAAAGGTTTATTTAAATGCAAACTTCTAACCTATTTCTAATTGAAAGTCTAGCTTTTTTCTTCTTTTACTTGCTTTTTCTGTTCCTCCTACTCCTACTTCTACTCCTAGTCGACTACTACCATACACAATACCACTATCATCACTAACCTACCACTACTACTACTACCCCCAATTTTATCACTACTACCACTACTACGACTGTCACTACCTCTACCAGTAATAAAATAACATCGCCCTGTGGCGCAGACAGTTGCGGCAGCCTCATCTGCCCGAGGAGGCTGCGGATTAGAGTCTTGCGTAGACATGGTGGTATTTTTGTTTCTTCACCCCTCATCATCATCCTCATCTCATAGTTTCTGAAGCTGAAAAGCTGATCCTGGAAGATTTACACACATTAATCGTGTAAGCTTGTTCAGTATAGACCTATACGCCAATAATAATAATAATAATAATAATAATAATAATAATAATATAATAATAATAATAAATAATAATAATAATAATAATAATTGTTTAGGAAGAAAGGTTGGGAGAGCATTGTTGATGGAAATGGCAATGAACAATCGCCTCTTCTATTAGTTGTTTTTGTCAGACAAGAGTGTTCTGGAAAAGGATGACACACAATTGACAAGGATTGTTACTTGGAGAAGAATTAACGAGTATTGAAGATGTTGTCACAGTTACCTCTGTCAAACGAAAACTGACTCTTTCCTTACGAGAATTCGTGGTCTTTAGCTACGTGTTTCTACTACATCCAGTGCCTGCCACACTCTGGTCAACCTTGAAGACGTTCAAAACGCTTTTACTCAGCTTTCCGCATTATCTTGTCGTAACAACGCGAGCCGGCGTCAGCGATAGAAAACTCATTTCGACAATGCCAATTTAGCGGGAATTTTTACCCATCCAAGGAGCTGGTGCGATCTTCGGTTACGCTCCGAACTAATAGAAAGAAGTTGATCATCGACTCCAAGGATTTTGCATGAAGAAATGAATGTTTGGTCGGCAGAAGAAGAATTCGCGCGGCTTTTTGAGAAAATCTCGGAGGCGCAAGTTTAAAATGTTAATCTTTTCCTTTGAAACGTCTTCAAAAGAACATCAAACGCCTTGTTAAAGAAGACAAGGCGCCAAATTCGAGTAATTTGGCCGGCAATGTGTCAATAATAATAATAATAATAATAATAATAATAATAATAATAACAATAATAATAATACATTTCAAGGAGATAGCCTCAGTCCGTTTTGGTTCTACCTGGCTATTAACTCAGTGTCATATCTATTGGACAACACAAGAGTAGGATTCAACTGAAAGGGCAAAAGAAGTGTATGATCACCCATTTGCATATCATGCAACTTTAAACTATACTCTGCACATTACAGGGACTGAAGAAGCTAATATATATTTATATCACTGAAAGATTCTCTAGTAACATAGGCATGCAGTTTGGCAAAATGTAAAAATACAAAGTATTCAGACGAAAGCTCACAGACAGCACAGAGCACGAACTGCATCAAGAGAGTAATCACAGCATTGGAATGGATGATATTTATAAGTATCTGGGGATTCAACAAAATAAAATGATCATACACAGTCAGATAAAAGAGAGTTAAAAACAGAGTTTACCAATAGGTTGAAACCATACTCAAGACCTCCCTCAACTCTCGTAACCTTACAATAGCAATTAATGCATATGTTATACCTGTGATTACCTATTCAATAGGCATTATAAAATGGACCACAACCGATTTAGACTTACTGGAGAGGACTATTAGGGTCCAAATGACTCATTTCAAATGTCACCATCTGTAAAGTTCTATTCAAAGAATAACACTACCAAGGAAACTAGGAGGTAGGGGAATTTTAAAGATTGGTAATCTCCATGCAAAACTGCTGACGAACATGAGAGAGTATTTCATTGAGAAAGCATTGTCATCTCAGCTACACAGAGTAATTCAGCAAGTAGACGAGAACTATACACCCCTCAACCTTAAACAGCAAAATTTATCACTCGAGCAATCAACACAAGCCCAGGAGTTAAAACAATGGAAACAAAAAGTACTTCACAGTAGATATCCTACAGAAATAGCCAAATCAAATGTCGACGTCTGCTTATCGTACAAGTGGCTTAAAATAGGAAATCTGTATCCCGAGACTGAAGGATTTTTAATCGCAATCCAGGATCACGTAATTGCGACAAGAAATTACCTCAAACACATTATTAAAGACCCCAATGTGCCTTCTGATATCTTCAGGGCTTGTGGTGTTGGCCAAGAAACAATCCAGCACATCACTATGGGTTGCAGTATGCTGGCCCCAACGGATTATAAACAGAGGCACAATATGGTGGCACGAATCATCCACGCCAAACTTGCAAGAAAATGTGGAATTCCTGGTGACTTTGATACACCTTACTACAAGTACCATCCACAAAGTGTCATCGAGAACATCTATAAGCTATACTGGGACCGAAGTGTATTGACAGGCAACAGTCCCTCATAACAGGCCGGATATAATACTGTGGGATACATCTAAAAGGAAAGTATGGCTGATAGACATAGCAGTTGTATACACCAACAACCGCGACACAACATACAAAAAGAAAATTCAAAAGAACAGAGAACTACCACAAGTTGTAAAGGAGCAGTGGCATGTCTTGGACGTGGAGATTGTACCGAGTCTCCTCTCAGCAACAGGTGTGATACCTATTGCTCTCAAGCACCTTCTGAATAAATTGGGGATCGAGACGAACATTATTGTCATTCTGCAGAAAGCTGTGATCCCGAGCACGTGTTCTTTAGTTAGAAGATTTATGGGTCCCTAAAGAAATATTCATGTCAAGAATTGTTTTACTGTTTAGTGTATAAATTAATTTAAGTGTTCATACTTGTAGAATTGTTTGCCTTTTAATTAGCTCTTAAAATTAATTCGCTTGTAAAACTATTGTATTATGGAGATCATGCTTTGATAGAAATACCTGTGTGAGTCCTGAAACATGTACCAGAAAGCTGTAAAAGTAAACAAATAATAATAATAATAATAAATCAATATTTTAATAAGCCTAACTTTCTCATTATTAAAATTTTATAATAAACATTTCTTCATATGCGTTTAAATCTTTCAACACCCAGAGGAAAGGATTCAATGATTGTTACAGGAACACTATTCAAGGCCGTTATTGTTCTATTTGTGAAGACAAATTTGCCAACACCTGTTCTCTGTGGCCTGGACTGATTTTTTTGCTTGTGATCTCCTCTACTAAAGTAATCTATCTATCGAGGCGGACGTACATGTCTTTCCAAGCTTGATATCCGACAGACGCTTTGTTCAGGGCGTAGAGTCTTGCCTTAACCTTCTTGATGTTTAAAGACCCCCATGTTACTTTCTTACGATTGCTTTGGAAAGTAAGTTTATACCTTCTCTGTACTCTATTCAAACTTTTTTTGTGAATTTCTGTAACGGTCCTAGCAAATCGCCGCGTATTCCAATAATGAACGAATTAGAGATAAGTAAGCTAATTGGTTTGCTTTCGTAGTATTCTTTTTTTTAATATTTGTATAGTAAAATGCAATGACCTCCAGTCTTTCCCTATGACAAAATTTACCTGACTTTCTACTACCAAAAATTTTTATCAGATACTTACAAGGCAAGACTTATGGAATATTTTCGTTGCCTAAACGGTATTGACGAGTTTCACTTTATTTGCGGGCCCTATCAAACGTGATGGTTTTGCTTTTCAAACTCTATTCTATTTCATGCTATATTTTTCCGCTCAGAAATGTAGTCTATCTATATCATCCTGCAAAATATCCTCTCTACTACTCATTTTATAACTCGAAAGATTATCCAGCATATCTGCAAATATTCGTACCTTTGAAAATATATTGTCTGGCAGGTTATTCACAAACGCGAGAAACAGGAGAGGACTCAGCCATTTCTTGAGTGATCCCTGAAGTTACTTTTGCTAAAGTTGAAAATTGATGACCAATTTTCTGTTTCCTATCTCGAAGAAACTCATCAATCCACGTCACAACTCGGGTGTCAATATCTGAATGCATTAGTTTATGAAACAGTTCATCGTGTGCGACAACATCAAATGCCTCCGCAAAATCTATTATTACGGCATCTACCCTCCCACTATTATCAACTCCATCTGCTATATCCTGAAACAATATACTATCTGACTTTCGCAAGAAAAAACATTCTAAAAACCATGCTGTCCCTGAAATTGCCGCTCCACCGAGTTTAATTATGTCCGTTCAAATGACATCTGGACCCCGCGACTTTCCATTTTTCATGTATTTAATTCGTTTTCGCAATGCATTTACGTCTATATTAAACTGATTTTGTACAGCCTCCGTCGATATCCGAGGGTGGTGAGATATTGTTTTAAAAATGGACCTGAAGTAGGCGTTAAATGCGTTTGTTTTTTTCGATCATATATCAGTGGTTTTGGTATCTCTAACGATAGGATTTTCCTCTTTTTCTGTGAACATATTTGTAAAACCCTGACTAATTATTCCCTCACTTTCGAGAATATGCTTTAAAAATGTCTCCTGCACAATTTTCTTTAACTGCTCTAATTCTTGTGAATAATTACGAAAATGTATCCTGTGATTTTCACTACATCTATTATTGAAAGCCTTTCTGGTTTATCTCTTCCTACGTCATTGTAAGAACGTCAACGAATTTTGTCATTGTAATGTCCTGAATCTGAATTACGTTTTAAGTAATATGATAAAGGAAATAATCTCCACAAACGTTTTAATAATTTACAGTGAATTTAGTGGAAAAACAAACAAATAATATCATATAAATACAAATAGAAAGTACTTACTGCCCAAGCAACGTGGATCTCCCATGAATGTTCACAACATGGTCAAAAAGTATGAAAACAGCAAAACATGCTGGTTACATAGCTAGGTGGCAGCCATCTTTTGGAATGGGAGAAGAGGAAGCCTACCAATTAAGGGAAAGGGTGGGGGGAATAGAAGAGAAGAAAGGGTAGTCAAAAAGAGACTTTAAAAAAATGTACTGCTATATACAGGAATGTAAAACAGAACAGAAAATTAGTAATGTGCAAGATTCTAGAATTTTAATTAAATAAAGCAAATTGTACTTTAACAAGTTGACTAGATAAAGAGATTGCAAAAAGGGGGAAAGCGGTCAAAAGAATGATTAGGGTATAGTTAATAAAATATTTAGAATGAGACTGCTTTTAATCAAGGAATGTTTATTCAAGACAGAAGAAATAGTATTTTTGAAAAGTTTTAGAATTTTCAAGTTCTCCAAAATGTTCATTTTTGTGCTTTTGTTGACTAGGTGAAGAATTTTAAAATTATAATTGGGGTCAAAGGAATAGTTAAATTGAATCAAATGATTAGCAAAGGTGGAAGTGTCTAAAGTTTCGTTTCCAACATCATTATGGGTTACCACAAGATATCTGCTACCACCATGGAATTTACTTTTTAAGTATTTGTACGGACAAACATTTGCAATGCATTATCCAGACTGCTCTTAAACGCGTTCCAAATTCCTCTTCAGTACTATTCTCTCAGGTAGTGGTGATGCCCCTCTACATTTGTCTTTTTGAATTGCCATATTTTTGGTACGTTAGAAATTGTTTTCAGTGTAATATTTATGTATAAGTCGACTGGCACTGCTTTGTGTTCGCTTATGCCATCAATGACGTCGCAAAAAAAAAGAGCTCTTGCGGGCTAGTTAAGTAAACATCTAGACGCGCCTCCTGCCGCGTTGGCATATCTATGTCGGCGCCGATGTTCCACGGCCGACCCAGCGCCTAACGGCTCAATTTCCGAGCCGTGGAGCGTCGCGAATTCAACACGCCGCGCTCAGGGCCGACGTGCCGTTACATAAGGTACTCAATATCTCCTACCTCATTCCAGTTGATTTTTACCCGTTTCCTCCTCCACCCCCTCCCCCTCCACCCTCTCCCCTTCTGCCCCTCCCCCTCCGCCTCTCCCCCTTTTCCCCACTCCCCTTCCTCGCCTACCTCTCGGTGTTCGGTGTTCCCTTAGTAGCTTTTGAATAAATTATGAATTAGTTTTAATTACCATAAGACTTAACCTCATTAAGAAAGGTGTTTTGTGTATATTTTGTAATTGCGTACTTTCAAAAAGATGAATTTTTCAAAAATCAAAACAATGAGATCACTCCTGCACTCCATGTTTTGAGGGTGATTCCACCCCACCGCTTTGAAAAGTTTCGCCTCAAGAAAAAAAATCCGGCTTTATCATTTACTACAAATCCATAATTCATCCAAACCGTACACCTCGGAATGTTTCCTTGCATCATTAAGCTTCCTAAGCCTACGTTCTTATTAAGCTTCCTGTCTTCTGCCTATTGCTGCCAAAACTTGTACTTATTTTTAGATCAGTCTACGAAGTACTCTTGTGCATATTACTTGTGCATATTGGAGATTGTTAAATATCTAATTAAAAAGATTAACTCCCGAAGATTAGGATGATGCGACAGCTCAGCACGGTGTGTGGGTGCAATTTACTTGGGAGACGCTGATGTATTTTCCTTACGGAAAACACGAAGGAGCGGTTGAGCAGGGAAGTGAGAGAACACGAACGTGGCGGTTTGAAGGCGAAAGGGGGACTACGTAGCAGCGAAGGTGGGAGAGACGGAGTAGGAAAATGAGAGGGTAGGGGTGTACCATTTTCATGCTTCATGTGAAATGTTTTAAATGTTAATCATGAGATAGATTGGCTTGCCTGCATTCTCCAGTTTTCGATCAATAAGCGCTTCATCCCATTTCACTTTCGGCAAAAGCGCCCAGATCGTTCAGATACTGATCACATTTATTCAAGCCAGGCGCACTCTTATGGCATTTTCTTTATTTTCTTTCCCTAGGTTATTAATGAAAATTTAATATGAATCATATCACAACCAGTAAAGTTACAACGCCACATACTTCATGCCACTTAATTCTCAGGTACATATTTCATTCAGATGTCCATTTATTGTGGTTATAACAAGCCACAAAAAAATTAAACTTGCAAATTTTGAAAAAAAAAAAAAGAACATCATTAAGAAAAAATTATATATAACCAATATTGCAGAATTGCAATTTTACACTTCATTTTTTTAATGCGTTCACTGAAAATAAGTTCTACACAATTTTTATGCCTGTTATATACTATATTTTAGAAAACAATTACAGTAAAATTCGGAGTTTTTTTTAAATAAAATTTTGATGGAATGTCTGAAAGAAAGGTGTAATTCGTATTACGAAGTTTATCCGTAAAACGTTTCAACACCTTTTGGTGACTTTCTACCATCCCTCCAATAGCGTTCGAGAGGATTGTGAAATAGTGAATTGCGCCCTTTTCCGTAACCTCGTTACCTCTACGGGCTTGCGCCATTTCGTTTGCCGGTGTTTAGAACATCGACAGGATGCTGTGTATACAGAAGATGTGAATGTGTCCAAAATATCTGATTTTTCGACGTATGATAGTGAGTTGAAGCATCCACATGATTGTGATACATCTTCAAACGCTTATTTACATAGTGTTAAAGATAAAAATGAAGGATGAAAGAGGAAAACTTTTTTTAAATTTGAAAGCAAGAACACAAACCGAAATAGCGGTGAAATCTACTGAATCACTGTAATATGTTAAGGATTTACTGAAATATTTGAATGAAATTTAACAAAAGCGGTATAAGAACATATTTAGAGAAATTGAACAAATTGATGAATGGAGCGATTCTGTATATTCTGAAAAGAATGATGAATGAGTTCATCAATCTGGATAAATGCATAAATTATTCTGTATTCCTGAAATTAGTAAAGACATGCAGACTTTTGTAGAAGGAAACATTTGTTACAAAATTAGCTTCACTTATGGGAAAACATTTTCAAATTAATGTAATTCATTCAACATATTCAAATTAATGTAAATCCACCAATTTGAGCATTTTAGTTCATTTTGTGAGCTTAATCACTTACTAGTAAGATTTTTCATGAGATATGTAGTTTTTATTTTATGTGAAAAATACATCTTGTACACATATTTTTTTACTTTCCCGTATACGTATACAAATACGGAGTAATGTACGTAGTTTGGGAAAGATATGAAATGCTTCGGAAAATCGATTTCGAGATTTCGACGGAAATACACGTTTTGAGGTTCCTTGATTCCGGAAAAGTGTTGTTTCAAAAGGTCCGCCTGTCCGTTCTTCCGTCTAGTATCTGTGAAAACTACATGCGCCTAAAGCATGAGTAGGATGAGTTCCAAATTGAAGAAACCTTTGTCGATTTGGCTCGAGTCGATTCTATGAGATTTTGAAAACTGTTCTTTAAAACATGGGTGTTCTTTACATGAAAGGACATTTTCAATATTTTCGAAAACAGCTTCAATTTTCTTAAATTTTTTGTAGGTCCGATTTTCAAGGCTAACTCAGAATTTTCGAAAATTGCAAAAGTATAATTTTGTCGGTGTCTTCCTACAAATACAAAATTAAAGAGAGTCTACTGGGCATAAAACTCCCGCAAAACGTCTCAGTATTGGGTTTCGCAGACGATGCGATAATAGTGGCAACGGCGGAAATACCGGCAATACTAGACACCTATGAATAACATCGGCCTATAGAATTGTATGAATGACACTCTATGCATAACAGCGGCGTATAGAACTGTATTTGGAAGTGCTGTTCTCGTGCTGGCAAACGTCCCTCCTATTGACCTGCTTGCTCTAGAAAGGAAAGAAGTTTACAACTACTCCCATGAGGAAGAAGGCAACGGACGGCGAACGCACCAAGATAGGGATAGCGCAATTTAAAAAAGCTAAAGAAAACGTGATGACAAAACCGCAGGCAGAAACACTGGGACAGAGAGGCGACCGCCAGATGGACTCATAGGCTCACCCTGAATACATTCAAATGGATAAGCCGCAAACATGGGCTCCTGACGTAACATTAAACGCAGGCATTCACAGGGCATGGATGCTTTAAGGCATATTTTGAGAGGTTCAGAAAGACAGAAGACGCGGTATGTTTTCAGCGCTATGCAGCCATAAAGACGACGCCAAACATACGCCATTCCACTGCCCAAGATGAAACTCGTTCAGACATCGTATGATATGGGAGGCTGGGTGTAATGTCACACCAGAAAACATGGTGACACTAATGATCTGTAACAAGGAGAAGTGGACAAGAATATAGAGATATATCTCCGCCATTGTCAAGAACAAGGAAGATGACGAAGGAAACAGCAGCCATAGTCGAACCTGAATAGTACCTCCAAGTACCAACCTGAAGTAAGACATACTATACGCGCAAGTTTTCTTGATATTCCACAGCAGGTGATGCGGGGAGAGAAGGTATCTGTCTACATCACGGCTTAAAAGGGCGTCCCAACTGTGGACATGAACTTTATTCGCCAAAGCGTGTCACGAGAAATGCTACGATTGTTTTGAAGGTACGAAGTGATTGTTGGCAGCATAGTAAACTGGTACGTGTTGTTCCGAGTCGAACGTAAGTATCTCAACGTGCCGTGCTTTTCAGTGCTGGGTGAGGACTACGAAGCTCGTGTATCAAGAAAACTTGCGCGAGTATTACAGGGTGGATAACTCCAGGAACATAAGGTTTTGTGGTTTAAGTGGGTAAAAATTTCGCACTGTTTGAAGAGTGCGGGCTCCTCTTCGTCTTGTTGAAGATTTCCACAGTTTATTTCATAAAAAAGAGAGATATGAAGAGAGATAGAGTGATAGAGAGAGAGATGGAGAGTTGAAGAGATAGAGATAGAGGTAGAGAGAGAGAGATTAAGAGAGAGTTGCAGGTAGAGAGAGATGGCGAGAGATTATGAGAGAAAGAGAGATAAAGGAAGAGAGATAGAGAGAGATAGAGATCAAGATATAGGTAGAGAGACATAGAGTGACATAGAAATAGAACGGTAGAGATAGAGACAGATAGAGATAGAGAAAGAGATAGAGAAAGAGATAGAGAGATAGATAAAGAGGGACAGAGAGAGATAGAGACAGAGAGAGTGAGAGATAGAGGAAGAGAGTTAGAAAGAGGTATAGAGTGAGTTGGAAAGGGAGAGATGGAGAGAGATACAGGAAGAGATTAAGAGAGATAAGAGAGTGAGAGAGAAAGAGTTAAAGTCAGAGAGAGTCTACGTGAAAGAGTGTGACAGGGTGTGGGGGAGAGTGAGAGAAAATTAACGAGGGAAGTATTGGCGAAGTAATACTTTTCATGTATACAAGTAAGTGATTACGAAATATAATAGTTTGGCAACAATTAAACTAGGGGTTTGGTAATAATTTCGCATCTCTGGTCAAAATTGATTTGACCAGGTTTTTGATTTTCAGGATTTTTGACAAAAGGGTATGACTCGTAGTAAGACTCAAAAGCGAATGAGAATCAACGGGGCGGAGTGAGGACGGTCTGATTGAGGGAATATCAAGGGGGCGACTGGCTGAGGTAGCTCAGGGGTTCAATTAATTTTACTGCAGTGCCTCTGAACGGGAGGTTCTAGGATTCGAGTTATGGTGGTGGCAGGATTTTCGACACTCGATGGATAGCTAGGTCGAATTCAGGCGCTTTCTAGAGGCGAGTCCTAATGGCCCGCTGTCCTGATCGGTAGTTGTCTAATTTTCGGAGTACCATAATCTCGCCATACAGCGAATGAAGACCACAAGCACGTACCGGAAAAAAAACATTCACTACACTTACGGGGAAAATTGCAGACTTCTACACGCCCGAAAAAAACAAATAAAACCAAACCAAAAAATCAATCAATGGAGGGAAGGCACACTTGAAGCATTTTCATATTTATTCTCTTGCTCCTGTTTGGTTTCATAATTATGCTCAGGTTCTTTTAAATATTCGCAATCATTTCTTCTGCCATCACGTTCTTCCACGAATTGTTCAAAGCCCACATCAGAGAGTCTACTTTAGGAAGGACTATTATGCAGGTCACCTGTAATATTTTATGGAATAAATATTCTCTCAATAATTCCATGTTATTGCGTATTTGTGGTATCACTAGATGAAAGAAATACTTACGCAATTTGTATCGGCAGCATCTCGACCGCATACAAAAAATTACATGTCTCTAAATAGAAATCACTGAGCCGCTGGACGTGTACACACAGCAATAAGTGAATGTTGTACTAGTGTCAATTTGCCAGTGTGGTATGTCAGACCCCAATAGAAATTAAAGGTTAAGTTGTTTTGCATTAAAAGAGGGGATTATATTCTATTGAGTTTTCGGAATTAAATCTGAATTATGTGAAAAATGTAATTAAACATTTTTAATTCGATTAATTCTACTGCATGTGCTGAACATTTTATCTAGTAATGTATGCTATTATCTTTATTGATGTATTTCTTGTAGGCGATCGAATGGCGCACGGTGGTCTAGAACCTTGAAAACGTGTCCAGAAGGAAAAAATAAAAGTTGCTAGATGGGAATTTTGGACAATCATGTTGGCTATAGTTGTTGGGACTACTCAATACCGGTTGTGCGGACGATCAACTATTCATTTCGTCTGTCATATTTCAGATCAAACGCGGCAATTCATTGCTCGCGGTGCGTGCAGCCGGACAGACAACAAAATATTCTTGTCATTGCAGATAAATATTTCTGTTCTGTGTAAGTGAAGTTAACATTTCCAATACTGAAGTTGTTCCAGGAGGTATGTACTGATTAAAAATCATGTATATCATTATTAAATCATTAATAATACATATTTTTAAAAAATTCTTAGAACGGAAAATGCAGGAGAAAATTGTAAAATGTTCTTAAAAAAGATAGATAAGCTACTAATGCCACAACATTCCGTCTTTTTTGCTCTGTTTTCGCAAGAATATATTATTACCTTTGTGAATTAACCTTCAAATCCACCGACTCCAGCTTTGAGTCACGTCTTTAGACACACTTGCAATATGTTCTTTGTGAGACATCTTGAAAAACGACAATAAAATTAATTATTTATGAGCTACATTTGAACAATTTAAAATATAATTGATGCCTAGATGCATTGTAAAAACGATAAATAGTAGAAAAAGGTGGGAATTATGCCTTCTAATTCAAAGTGGGATGAATTTCTTAGAAAAAGACAAAAGTTTCCGTGCCGCGATTAATATTATCCAATCTTTAAGAACTGATTGAATTTCGGTTTCATATATTAAATTGAATATTTTGCTTATAATTTACGCCATAGCAACTGCCACTACGGCAAAGAAGTCAAAGAATACTCCTGGTACAGCATGCTAACAGCAGTCCATAGATCGTTGATCCTCGGACCAGACATTATTCTTTTAGCCATTTTACTCATCGGCCAACTGTCGGAGGATGCTTAAGAATCTACTCATAAACAAATATTGTCAGAATTTTTCTCGAAAGGTTTTCTGAGTTAAGATGTATCTAAAACACAACCACAGACCCCTACATTTCTTTTCTACGCAAATCATCACTGAAAGAAACTGAAGAGTTTGTCGCCAGAAGTCGTTGTTCTCTTAGTTCCTGTGGCGGAAGATTATGAAGATTCCGATGCAGATGATGAAAAAACGCTCTTTGAAGATAATGACTAATAATTTGAAGATGCAGAAGAAGAAAAAGATGAAGATGAAAAAGAAGAATAAAAATATAACTTCTAATTATAGTTACCAACAATTTACTAATTGAATAATTGTAATTGAAATAAAATTATATTTTGGAATATTTTACACCATTTACTATTTTTTATTTAGTCCTTTTTTCGAGCTTTCCTTTTTTGAGATTATGTTATTAACCATTAATTACAATCCCTAAATATTGGCTTTGATATTAGTAATAATGTAATGTTATTATTTTTTCCGCCATTTTGAATCAACAATTTGGTTTCTTACATTTTTGAACTCTAATTTTTATCAGCAAACTCGATACTTGCCAAAAAATACTTCTATATTAATAAAATTACTTTTTTCAATATTTTTTTGGATTCACCATTATGTTTTATTCACTTTTCATATCATATTCTTAATCACCAACTTGGATAACCTTTACATACTAACTTTCGTACAAATTGAACAACTCTATAAATTATGACCAGCTTTTAGGGATCTAGCTCACCGTGTGGCGTTATCTTCCATACAGTGCTGCTAGAATGTGCAGAAAGACTTGGACTTAATTTGGCCGTTATCTATATTGCGTGGCTGCAACTGTACGATAAAATCAAAATTTCTACTTCAAAATCGAGGGAGGGGAACAACTCTGATGCCGACGCATGCGGCAGAAACTCAGCATTAGATATTCGGCAACGCCGTGTGTTCATGGACGTGCAGTGCGACCAACTTTCACGGTGATAAGTAACATAGAAGTAACGAACAACCATTTTGTATCATTCATTTAATTTCATTTCTATACAATTAACATTTCATTTCTCATATCATCCCATCCAAGAAAAATAGAACTCTAATATTAATAAAAAGTATAATAGTGCAATGAACTTCTCATAATTTTGTCATCCTTCACCTTTTCCCTTAACCAGCGCCATCCCTCTCCCCCTCGGGCATCTCACGACCCGGTGCGGTGTACAATTTACTTTGTATAGAGAAGGGCCTTTCAGTCTGCTAATCCACCCCGTTCTAGGTATTCTTCCCCCTTCGCTGTACAATTATTACACATTACAACATTACATTATTAAATATTATATCACATATAATTATTTACTATTTATGAGAGCAAGATGTATCCAAGTTTTCGATATCGTGGATTTACAATACGAGGTTTCCTCTCGAAAACTCTGGACATTTCAATGCACCCTCTTAAATCTTTATCTTTACAACATGAATATGTAGTAGGATAGAAAGTAACTAGTGCTCATATAACATATTTTCACCCATTATGTGTAGTTTTTGCAATATTTGAAAATTCAGAGAGTTCAACGAAAATGGAATCTATGACTTTTCTAGCAGCGTACACTGCGGGTTTGTAGGCCGTGGTCCAATGGAAACTGGTGCAAACGTTTCGCCTGCAACTGTGGAAAGCATCATCAGTGGCGTTGCTGGCGGGGACGAAGTGTCCTTCTTGGTACCACCGCGTTGACTGACGCTCTCACTTTTTTTTTCAGTTTTCCCCCCTCCAGTTTCCCTGCAGAGGCAGGAATTTATTTATCTTTGGGGTACATTATGAATAACTGCAGCCGATTTGGCTTGTGTAGTTAGGGAAGGCTTAGTTGCTTACAAACTAAAACTATCTTATAACTATAACTGTACACATTCCCACTTTGGGGTTTGTTAGTTTTTAGGCTTTTTTTATTAAATCTTTAATAAGGAGATCTTGAAATTGTTCAATTTTCTTCTTTTAATTTTTTTCTCACTATTCATTCATTAATAATTATATTTACAAACGCATCCATATCCATTCATTCATTCATTACAACACACAACACTTTTCACAACATATATCACACATTAGAGCACGCCGCCACGGGCGCCGACTTCAAAATCAAGCGTCCGTGGCG
>BOPP01000516.1:62916-117060 GCA_017312745.1 Gryllus bimaculatus | reverse complement strand
CCTAACCTGACCTAAAAACCTAACCTAACTAACCTAACCTAACCTAACCTAAACCTAACCTAACCTTAACCTAAGCCTAACCTAACCTAACCTAACCTAACCTACCTAACCTAACTAACCTAACCATACTCCTAACCAACCCAACCCAACCAACCCAACCTAACCTAAACCTAGAACGCTAACCAACCTAACCTAACCTAACTAACCTAACCTAACCTAAACCAACCTAACGCTAACCTAACCTAATAAACCTAACCTAACCTAACCTAACCTAACCTAACCTAACTAACCTAACCTAACCTAACCTAACCTAACCTAACCTAACCTTAACCTAACTAACCTAGACGTAAACCGTAAACCTAACCTGAACCTAACCTAACGCTAAACCCTAACCTAACCTAACTACTACCATACTAACCTAACCTTAACCCTAACTACCTAACCTAACGCTAACGCCTAACCTGAACTAAGCTACCTAACCTAACCTAACCTAACCTAACCTAACCTAACCTACCTAACCTAACCTAACCTAACCGAACCTAACCTAAACCTAACCGTAACCTAAACCTAACCTAACCTAACCTAACCTAACCTAACCTACCTAACCTAACCTAACCTAACCTAACCTAACCTAATACTCTTAACGCGTACCCAACCCAACCCAACCCAACCCTTAAAACAAAACCTAATTAATTTAATCTACTATATAATATGTAACATATTTTTCTTAACTTTTTTCTTTTTGGGATATACGCCGATTTAAATAAGGCGCGAATTTTTCACTGGACAAATAATTACCCAGTTTAATTTGTTTAGCCGTGGCGAGAACGTCGACTGCCAAGACTTGTATCACAGAGCGACTCTTCATTATGCATCTTGCTTACGCGCTAGTGTTTTATAATTTTTTTTATATTGTAGCAATTTACCAAGCTGTAAATGTTTTTGGTTTTGGACCACAAGACCTCTTTTTTTAACATTTTTATTGCGTTTGACCTCTTTTTGTGAAAAAATGCGCGCTCGTTCTGAGGCACTGCGCGGTGGTTTTGCCTTACGATGTTTAATACCGAGCAAAAAATACATTTATTCCGCCGGCACCACACAACGTACAATACGATATGCAGAAGCCACCGCTCCATGCAATGGAGCCACTACACAGCCTGCCGTTAAGTTGAGCAATAGTTCTCCTTTGTCGGGTGCAGATTGGCAAAGAGGATCCGCAGAAATAAAAGTAATTAATTTTATTTAATGAGTGTTTATTTTCTACGTCTCATTATTGCAGTTGCTTTGAATCATGTCCACCATGGAGAGCCTCTACAAGTGGTCTTAAGTAGAGCACGCAGTAACATTTGCTTTTAAAGAAGAAAAATGTTTTTAATGCACTTTTTTTTATTTTATTTCCTGTGAGGTTTACTTCCGATTTTAGTTCCAAACGAGGTCAATATTTTTCATGTAGTTTTTAATTTATGAAAGGATTTGAAACTTTTTTATTTATTGCTAAATGTTTTTAACAATTGTTGACAATATTCTAGATTATAATAATTTAAAATTATTATCAAAAATTAATGGTAAATATTGGAATTTAAATGCAATATATTATTTTTTTTAAAATTTGCAAAAGTTTTTTTTCCAATGTAATTTTGTCTTGCATATATTTTTTTTTTATTTGAGGATTTGAGGATTGAAGTAGGAATATATAAACTGCTGTTGTATTTTTAATATTTTGATTTACTCAGTAATGAATACATCATTTCATTTTTTCCCAATAGATCATAGTGCTTGAACCATATGATAAAATTATCGCTCGTATTTTCATTAAGTCCTAGTGGTTGTATATAATTACATTGTAGGCTTAGTTTTTAGTATTTTTCCTAAAAATTACAAATAGGACTTTTCGATAAGAATTCTTTGTTTCCAATTGTGTTAATTTCTGTTGTAAATCTGTATGAGTGTAACGTCAACTTTCCCGCGCCGAAAATCATTCCTGTCGTTATGCACAACGGGAGGGGTTACGATTGGCATTTGTCCTTCAGGCCTGGGTCGAAAAGAACTGTATGAACAATGACAGACTGCGCGTGGTTCCAGACAATCACGAGAGATTCGCGGTGATTTCCCAGAAAATCGGGAAAGTGGAACTACGTGTTTTGGATTCTTTGGAATATTTAGATGATTCGCTCGACTCTTTAAGTCGATCGCTCGTTTCAGCCGATTTCACATTCACCCGTGCATCTGTACCCGAAAGGAGTCATTTTGCATTGGCCAGGATAGAAGTGTTTCCCTACGATTTTGTAAACGACGTGTCCAAAATGGGCGAAACGAGGTTACCGCCGCCCGAGGCCTTTTACAATCGCTTCACAGACACTCCCGTTTCGGTCTCGTGGAGTACGCGCACGTACAGGCCGTGTTGGTCGCGTTCTCTGTTCAAAATTTCCTCGAAAACGTCGATTTACACTTGAAAATCGACGTCCTGCTATAAACCGACATGGAAACATTTCGAAAATTGTGTTTCGTGGTGTACGGGCTCGATTATTTGTTTTACTATACCGCTCATGGCCTTTCGTGAGATGCCATGTTGAAGACCACCGGCGTTCGACTAGAGCTACTCACGGACATCGACATGGCTCTTTTTTTTCGAATGGGGCATCCGGGGGGACTTGTGCAAGAAATCGGTCGTCACGCCAACTCCAATCACCACTTTGCGGGTGAACGCTTCCCGCCATGCGATAGGCATATCTCACCTATGTCGACGCCAATAACTTGCATGGTTTTTCGATGTCACATCCGCTTTTGGTGGAATACTTCCGGTAGATGCCGGAAACCGACATCGAGCGGTTCATACCCGCAGAGGCGGCTGCAAAAGTCGATCGGGGATACGTTTTGGAGGTCGACCTATACTATCCTGACGGCATCCACGATCGCTTGAGTGATTTGCCGCCCTGTCCGGAAACCCGCGTCTCCCGACTCGAAGAGCAGGCAAATCAAGTTGCTGGCGACGCTGCTGCACAAGCGTTGTTACTTCGTTCACATTCAAAATTTACTTCAGGCCCTCGGGTTGGGTGTGCAACGAAAATTCTTCGCGTTCTCTCTTTTTGGCAACGACCTTGGCTTGCCACGTAAATGAAGCTGAACAACGCGCGTGACAGCGCGCGTCCTCCGATTTCGAATATAAATTTTACAAATTGATTAACAATTCGCTTTACGGCAAGGCGATGGGGGACGTGGGCATCCACTGACGCATTTATCTCGTGTACAAGTGGGAGGGGAAGTGCGGGGTCAGACGTCTCGTCGCTGATCCCGCCTTCGTGCGGAGTAATCTCGTGAACGGCGATTTAATGACACTTGAGTTGCGATAAACGGAGGTGAAGCTCGCAAGCACATCTATTTGGGGTTTTGTGTATTAGAAATTTCGAAACATGTAATGTATGATTTTTTATAACTACTGTCAAAAATGTGTTTGTGATCTTCATCTTGTTTAAATGTATACCTATTCAGTCATTCTTTGTTGATCCACGAGTGTGTACGCTGAGATGAATCAGCATCTGTCCTGGATCAATACATCCTGTTTCGGTTCCGATCACGCATTTGGCGTGATCCCTTCGCAATAAAAAGGTATTATGGCTGTTAAGGACGAATGCGGAAGTAATCCCCTGCTCGGGTAGGTGGGTTTACGTCCAAATATGTACTCCATCGAAACCCGATCTCAGGCCGGTTTTTCTCGGGCAAAGGGAGTACAACGCGCTGTCGTCAAACGTAATAAATTTCAATATTGTTTGGACTGTTTATTTCAGAATTGAAATAGAATCGGGAAACATTGTGCTATTTGATAGAAATCCCACTAAAATTATTCGTTTTTTCTAAACAAGCGTTTGTTGTCCGTGTCCGACGACAAACGCTATTGGATCGATGTATTTACAAGCCTGCCCAGGGGTCATCTCCGCATCCTGCGTACGCGACCGTCCGTTTCTTCTTCTTCTGCAGGCGGGGTAGATTAGAATTTTTTTTTCATGATTCACTTTTTCTTATTTTACATTTAGAAGTAGGAAGTTTTTGTACATTTTTATTAATTTTCTGGTTAGACACTTTTAGTAGTAGGGAGTTTTTTGTCACTTTGAAATAGTAGTAGAGGGGAGCGTTTGCAATCACTTTGAAGAGAAGAGGGTCTCGACACGTCTCATTCGTCCATCGACCGTCGTCATGGAACGATCTCGCTGACGAACGAAGAAGAAGCGTGTGATGCATGGACGAAGCGGATAATGATGAACTGTGCCAGGCTCTGCGACGCCGCCGCCGATCTCACCCCCATCGCCTACTATAGCAGTCTTCAGCGCTCTTAATACGCTGAAGTCTATCTCTAGATTATTTATGTCTATCGCTCGATGTGATGTGTGCTGCCCGACGCTGTCACGAGGAAGAGGAACCGTCAGATGACAGATACGAAGAAGATAAGGAAAGAACTCTTCACGATCTCGCGATCTCGCATGCTACTAAAAAGTGCTATAGATCATGATGATTCCCGGTGAATTGACCCGTCCGGATTGTGAGAGCCAAGCTTTCTTCGTGATCTATTGCGTCATCCAGAAAGCTTTGAACGCTGCCTGCGTTTCCTTTAGCTTGGGGGACCCCCCTCCCTTTACCATAGACAATGATAAGCAATGGCTACAACCCCACATCTCATACGTGACGGATGGCGTCGGTAAAAGGAGACCTCCTGAACCAGAAGACTTTTTTCTCACGGTACATTCTGAAGAGTTAGCACTCCTCGAAGCTGTCGGCCACCTTCTTCAAGATCCGTAGGTTGAAGCACTGCGTCAGCGCGTCTCTTGCGTTCGTTAAACCATCCAGTCTCTTTGCTGCCCGTTCGAAAATACGCCTCCGGCGTACTCTACAGCTAACAGTGTCAGTGACAGTGAATAAGTTTTCTTTCGCCATCTCTCTCCATTTCCAGCGGACGAATGTCCCATCTACGTCAGCGAAATCTCGAGTTAGGTTCGTTGACCCCGGCTGTTGTGGCCCGTTAGATTCGGTGGCGCCGGTTGTTGACGCTGGATGTTGCTATCTTATCTACTTCCTGAGCCCAAACCAGCATATTTCCGCAACAATTTTTATTGTCATTATTTTTACTATTATTATAAGTAGTAGAAGTCGATGATAATAAAAGTTACCTTTACTTTTCTTTAAACATAAAACAGTACACTCCTTGAATTTGTTGAACATGCTGAAGCAGGATGTACGCTTGGTTCTAGTTGACCCATACACGATAAAAAATACTAGGTGAACACGTGCGATCACACTGCGAAGAAGGAGTGTTGTAGAGTTTACCACAGATAATGCAGTCTTTCCATGAATATCGTTGATGATATAAAATATATGTACTTTAATGGAAATGCAGTACTTTCTTTGATAATGTTTCTAAGTTCTGTTTCTGCGCAATGTAATCCCACGGGATCAGCTACTTTACAATACATTAAGTTATACTGAACCCTAGCTATAAGCGAATGTAAAGACATGCATGAAATATGATTAAACTTATAAAAATAGAAGCTTGCGAGTTGGAACAAAAGTCTTAATCCAGTGTCGGCAATGTGCTGGAGTATTGTTGCGATGGAGGCGCCAATTTCCTGTCTCTTGCACCGCATAACATTACGGAGGCAACGGAGGACACACCTGTTGTTTTGATGATGACCTATTGACCCTGTGGTGAGAACTCGTGATATACCATTTCGAGTGAGCCAATGAAAGCTTCACTTTGGCGTTGCTGTGCACTTGGCTGGCGTACGCCCTTGGTGACATGGAATGCTTCCACTGAGGCGACTGGGATTTCGTTTCCACGTCGCACCCGTGCACCTAGGACTCGTTCTCAGTGTTCATGGTGTTCATGAAGTCGGGGTCACTGTTTGTGGAGCCTAGGACGTCCGTTGAGACTTCTACGCGAAGTTGCTTTTGCTCCGCCGTGCAGTGAAACACCGAAGAGAGCTTTACACACTACTTCGTTCAAAAGCTGCTTGGCAGCCACGCACGATACCGACAGGTAGGAAACATTCTCTCGTGTGCACGAAGGTTTGAGGTCGGTTCATTTCCGCATGTTTGATGCAAATACTTAAAGTTTTATCAAAAATAGGTCGGATACACATATAACAGAGCTTGTAATATCTATGCATATGTATGTGATTGCAAGACTCACCATTACATGTATAATAAAAGTACAAGACTACACCATGTAAAGATGGAAAGACCCTGATTACATTTTGCTTCTTTTTCAGTTATTAGGCAATAATCAACAAAACTAATCCATTCTCTTCCCAGTCCATCCTCCAGGGAAAGGAATGGAAGTGACGATGGCGCGGCACAGGTCTGTCAGCACTCGCCACGTCATCGCTGGAACTGCACCAGGATGACGATGTAGGTGGCGACGGCGCTGCACACGGAGCAGAGCAGGCGCCGGTCGAGCTCGAAGAAGCCGGCGGCGGAGAAGCGCAGCGGCGCCGCGCGCACCTGCTGGGCCATCAGTGCCAGCTCCTCTCGCGCCGCGGCGGCGGCGACGCCCTCCCACGGCGACGGGGGCGGCGCCAGCAGTGCGCGCGACGCCAGCGCCGCGGCGCGGCCCGAGGCCGAAGCGGCGCCGCGCGCAGCTGCTGTCGGCGCCACCAGCTGCACTGCCGCCAGCAGCGCCCAGCCTATGCACTGCACTGCTACGCCCAGCTCTCATTTAGAGCTATTGACACGCTTGGGATGTGTCTGGGATTTTTCCCCTTCCATCCGTCCCATTATTGGGTGGTTCAGTCGACTATGGTGACCAAACGTCCCGTTTTTAACGGGTTTGATATTTTTTTCATTATGTCTCGTTCCCGTTCACTCGACAAAATATTAATGAAATGACTTTATTGCCTACAATCTCACTCTCCCTACACCTACTCTGGTTTCCGCTACTTCACTAGCTCTTACATTTCAACAAACTTTTATCTCCAATATTTGAGGAACGAGAAGAAGATAATGTAGAGATTGATAAAATATCGTGTGATTTCTCTCACACATTTAAAAGTAAAGGCATTTCATGTTAAAAGGTATAGATGGATCTGAGTTTTGTTTTGGCTGCATCAGGCAAAATGTCTAAGAGGCAAAAAGTATTTTCTAATGTGAACTCCTTTTGAATCGATGAAAATATTTACTACCGAAACTATTTAAGGACATTGCGAGTCAATTATACACTGCCAGTAGTGTAGAAAATGTGAGGATAGAACGATAAATGCTCACCAACAATTTCCAGAGGAGAGTTGTCCACTTGCGCTGTGCGGAGGCCGAGCGCCGCAGCGAGAGCCACGTACGAGGAGAAGGTGATGTCACCGAATACGCACAGAACCTGGACCACGACTCAGTCATCATCTTACACGTATCACATACACACAAGGCACACAAAAGCTCATAATATGGTGTTGATTAAACACTAGTTGGAGTATGAACCAATGGCTTTGCACAAAACTACGAACTTTGAATTAGCTCTAAATTTTTCAGATTTTCCCTATAGTTTGAGTAAATAAACTCAAATGTTGAACACAAAAAATGCTTAATTAGTGGGACATGGTAATGAAAACGTCGTTCTGAAACGCAGTCCATTCAGTAACCAGAAAAGCCGATCCCATCAAGAAAGAAAAAGAAGCAGTAAATTGAAATTCCCACTGCGAAACGAACACCCGACAAACTAATTTTTTTGCTTCAACTATCACCATTGCATCGACGACGGGTTATTTGGTTCAGGTGTTCAAGCAGCTGTAGGATACCTGTTATTATTCCGGAATTACCAAACCTAACTTTTACAAATCGTTGCGGAATTATGAATAAAGACTAGAGAAAAAGCGATTGGTGACATTTTATACCAAATTGCCGCTCACGTATTATAGAATCTTCTTCCATCGTTATCGAGCGGCAGATTTGATCTGATAGTACCCGTTCGCCCGGCTGCTCATTAAGAAATCTGTGCTGATTCCGGTTGATCCCGAAACCCCCTCCGCATCGCTGGTCATTTTACAACGTTCGCATTTGTTATATTGTATGTGATGCTCGTATCCCGAATGTGTTTCTCGATAGAATATCTCATGAGCCTGGCCTCTCAAAGGTCGCCCTGATACACTTGCGGATGTTCAAGTCGCAGCTATATAAACAGAAATGTAAAATTTCGGAAATACCGCAAAGCAACAAATCGGTGATCTACACCTACGCACAACTGGAAGCGCTCACTATTCCAAAACAAGAGCTTTTTGTGGCAAATGTACATAAGAAGGAAATAAATTAATTTCTCTTGACATGGCATTTCTCACATACAAAAGCCATTGAACTTGTCATGATAAACTGAGATACGGATTTTCAACATTAGGGTTCGGGACGTTCGCCAAGGTGAGGCTCTCGGCCCTCAGGCGATGAAGTTGGGCACTAAAGGAGGGAACCTTTCCCTTTGCCACTCGCCGCGCCTTGAGTGCCCACCTGCAGCACGAGCTGCGGCCCGAACATGGCGTCGACGCGCTGGGCGGCCTCCGTCAGCCAGTGGTGGGCGGTGCGGGCAGCGCGGACGCGGTCGGCGGCTGCAGCAGCAGCACCATCGCCCACGCGCCGCACCCCGCCGCCGCGCTCGGCGCTCAGCGCCAGCAGCGCGTTCACCCGCTCGAAGCGCACGCGCACCACGTCCAGCAGCGCCCAGTACTGGAGCAGCGCACGCAACGCGCCATACGTGTAGTGCACGCTTTTAGCGAACATGCTTGCATGGCGAGATCTTGCAAGGGGAGACCTAACGTAGGCTAGCGGGATTTTCCCCAACCAGGTATCACCCACCAGCGAGCCACAGCCTTGCCCGGGGCAAGCTCTACGCTCTCTACCCGTCTCCGGGCTGGTGTGGTAGTTAGGGCATGTTTTTTTGAGTGTGTAAGGGGAGAGAAAACGACAAGGAAGACGAAGGAAAGTCCGTTGACAGTTCGTTAGTGTCCTGCTCTGGTATTCGCCTGGTGTTGATCTGAGAAACCACGAAAAAGTACTGAGCAGAGCAGCCGGTCGCTAGAATTGCCCACACAGCGAATCAACTCGACTCTGACATATTGTGTAAATTGTTAAGAAAGAAAAACAAGCACGAAAGGAAAGGAAGAATGTATCTTAGATATTATAAAGAGCATGCTAATACTTTGTGAATGAAAAAAGATATGATAAAAAATTTCAGTCAGTTTGGAATAATTAAGTCATTAGTGAAAGTGGATATTTTATAATCTAAAAGTGAAAAAGTGATGAGAGAGTTTTAAAAAGTTATAACGTTATATAACACACACACATACACGCGCGCACACACCTATTGTGACGTACCTGGGAAGCGGTACTTTCACGATTAATAAATTATGCAAGGGACAGGTACATTTTCGCGAATGAGTCTCCAGGAATTTGGCGCAGCATAGGAAGATAATCATTATAGATTCTTTTGCACATCTAAATATTTTAATGATCAGAGAACACACCTTACAAATAGTATTTACAAATCGCAATGCGCAGACTTTGGAAACAGCGCACGGTCAACGCTATCTCGATGTTTTAAAAACCACCTGCTTCCTCTGGAGGCGACCGGGGCCGTCGTGGCAACGGCGGCGGTGGCTTCGTTAAGCTTCGGTTTGCCCCGAAGTCAGCCGGGAATTCGCTCTCCCTCGGCAACCAACTCTTCTGGTCCACCGTAATGGCCAATAAATTCGCCGAGGTCCACCCCAGCCGGTGTGAACAATGTCTCACGGGTATTGGAACGCACGACGCGTGATTGATGTTCGTCGGTTGTTCTAGTCTTTTCAGCAACCTTTCTCAACTTCGCGCGAATGTCCGTAAGCACTGCCCACTGTTATATTATACCAGGGGCGGGATTATAACACCAGCCCACCGGCCACGCGATTTCCTGTCCTATTGGTTTTTATCAGTTCTGGTACGCAATTCTACTTCCCCTAATCTTCTGACTGTTAATCCTTATCAAACCTGGTTCCACATTCAGCAGCCATACTCAGTCCGAACTACACTTAATAACGACAATAAATCTCTTGGACGCCACACTGCCCCGCCCTTGCTTCACTCGAGGCCTCTCCGCGCACCACTAACCGTCGCTCGCCTCGCCTTTCCCCCCCCGACTTGACGTGGTGTGGCGGCGGCGGCGTTACTGGCGCTGGTCACCTCAGTACTTTATTTTCATTTATAATTGGTGATAATTTTAATTGTTTCTAATTCCCGAAATGTTCTTCGTTTCAACTATATGATATATATATATATATATATATATATAGTATATATATATATATATATATATATAATATATATATTATATATATATATATATATATATTACAACTTTTTAAAACCTTTTTATCGCTTTTTGACATTTAGGTTATAAACTATCCACTTTCACTTTGACTTAATTATATTATATTGTTATACATCAATTATAAAACATATGTTTCAATAAAATACGATACAAAGAGAGGAAATGTAGGTCATGAGAGGGTGGTGGAGGGGGTTGCGCTTTTTTGTTAGTCTTTTCCCGACCGCCGCGAGGGGACGGCGAGTCAACTGTAGGATGTTTATGACACGAGCGGCCAGCGGACCTCCCTCCCCTAGCTTTCCTACTTACAATAAAAGACCTTTCCACAGCAGCGGCTCATAAGCACGCTGAAAAGAGACAGGCCGATCAAAATGATTGCTACTGGTGGAAATCAGCAATCATCTGGAACGAGTCCAGCGCGCGAGCCCGTATAAATCTCTATAAATATGTCATAGTGCACAACAATAGGCAGCCAGAAATTAGTCACGCGCAAGTGTTCTTCCAGGGCGAGAGAGGGCGAAGCTTGCAGTTAAGAACCAAAATTGCAGTAAATCAATGCGAACTCACGTTAGAGTTGGTAAAGGAAACATCGCCTACTATTAGATGAGAACGAGAGAGCGAGGAGTCGTAGGGGATTCTGCAGCTGCGCACGTGAGGAGTGATCGCGTTACGAGGAGACGAATGAGAGCGGACGCGAGAGAATTACTAGGCTTCGCGGAGAGCGGAGGTTAGAGAGACTTGTTAAATTTCCGTCCAAACGCATGAGAATTCAATGAACTTTATCCGGAGCTGATGTGCGAGGGAGTAGCTGGTATTTAAAACAGTTACGAGTGAGAAATACCGGTGTGTCACCATAAAAGACTGTTCTTTTCCCAATATTAATAATTCGGCCTCAAGTTGAGGTGAATAGACAAATCGAGCAAAATAGACAAATCTCGCACCACGGACTATAACAAAACGGAGGAGTGAGTGGCGGAATCAATACCAGCTACGGGTTGGGGCCTGAGCACCTTGACAACTGGTCACCGCAGTGGAGGCCAACCGTGGGATCCACCGCGCGGAGGCGCCACCAGGCGACGTTCGGCAGTGCTGTCCTCTCCAAGCTCTGAACAAAGGGCAAGGCTCGAGTCTATGGTTGCCCAAATGTAAGACTTCACAGATGCAAATGGTATGTGAAAGCAAAGATTTTCAGATGATTAACCTGAATTAAGAAAGAAGAGTAATTAGTACTCTCATGTAGTAGTTAGTAACAATAATAATTAGTGATTAAGACAATTTCGGCTCAATTAATGTATCCACAATTTTAATTTAATTTGTAAATGACCCAAGGTAAAATCAATAACGACTATCGTTTAAAACAAATAATTTCCTACAAACTTCCATTTCCCAGCATGTGTGTAATTATTTTCAAAAAATAAAAGAAAAGGAGTAAATGATTAGAGTGTGAGCGTGAACGAGTCAAGGAGAGCGGCCGGGCAGCCCTCATAATTGGCAAGGCATGTTTTAAAAAAACAGAGGGTTAAAGGGGAACGAACCCACATGATGATAGTTTCGAGGTCTGGACAAGCGAGGTCCATCACAATATTTTTAAAAAATCTAAGTAGTTCAAAATAAGTTTTTGAGACGCAAATTAAAGCATCATGGTATGTGTCAAATAGAAAACTTTGAAACGTATTGAAAATGTAAACGTTGAATACTTACATCATAAGACTATCAGTAAGATTTTTTTAGAAACTACCATAAGCGGAATGTGTTAAAAACGTTAACCTAGATCGTTCAACAGAAAGCGTCAGCAGCAGAAAGCGAAAGCAACAGAAAAGCGAATTTATTTCAAGGTACTTCGAGGATAAATAACCATGCCATAAATTCAATTGAAACCTTATTTTACATGGTGAGACTCAGGCCATCAGATCCGCTATTTCATCAGGCAACACTAATTTCACTACTCTCCTTTCACCCACTAGCAGTACCAATCGGGCGACGAAACAGGCGATTTGAATTTAGCTCAGAGACTTCATTGAGGCTTGAGGATATTTTACACGCTGCACAAAGTACTAACATTGGACCGCTGGCTTTGCTTCCCCTCCGAATAAAGACGCACGAAGGATTTTTTCACCCTTAAAAACCCTCCCTTTCAATGGCGAGTTTGGCCCAGCGAACATAGGTATAACAGCCCTACACGCTAACCGTTACTCTATCGCCGCCACAATAATCGCTTCATTAAGAATGGAAATTGAATATAAAAAATATTAAACATATAAACATAAAATTGAATAATAGAATGTCACAAATTCAAAATGAATTTTAAAAATATCCAAACACTAAATTAAGAGAAACTTAACAAAGTGAGAGGAGTTCCGACTATATGAACTCTCCGCCTACCTAAGCTCTAACCCAGTTCTAGTATTACGTCATACTAATCTCTGTAGATTTAAAATAAAGCTGTTAAAAGAAGATTCGGATTCAGTGCGTCGACATACGTAGAGAAAAATGCATCAAGTCTTTGAGTCTGAAAACTTTGTTGCTGTGTTATTACTTCATATCAACGTAACTATATGTATAAACTCAATGTATGAACAATATTACATCGCAACATTTACATTATCAAAATGTAGTATAATAGAAGGCCTATAAATTCTATTTTATGTTACTACATGATCATGAGATACTTCATATTCGGTAAAAGCATTGAGATGAAACGAAAACTTAACAAAAGATTAGTGCTTATTTGCAATGCACAACTGGACTTCTTAAACTTTTTTGGTTCAGATGTTATATTTTACAATTGGTAAAATATAACACACGTGGTGCGAGTGAAACACAGTCACGGAGTACACTGTCATGTTCAGATTTATTTACAATGTTTCTAAACAATAATTACACTCCTGCGGAACTAGCACTGTACTCCCAGGATGGCACTTCCCTGAGGCAACCCGCCTCAGCCTGACACAGACCCCAGCGGCTTACCTTCGCGCAGCTCCTGGCCTCTCGTCCCGTGGCGAACTGCCACGGCCGCAGCTCAAGCCACCGATAACCCCTGGCCGGTGACAATTGCTTTGTGCACTCCGATTCGGTTGAAACTCGAATGCCGGTCGCTCCTTCGCCAGCCGCTTTTTCGAGAGATTACGAGACCTATCTTCCACGAAGGCGATCCGCGGCCAGCGTCACCTCACTAATGAATTTTGGGCCTGTTGCAAATTGGCCCCTCTCCGCCGCTGTTGGAGGCGAATGTCACATGTCATTCCCCCTGCTCTGACACGCCCCGGTCCGCATCCTCCGAGCTTGGTAGCCACCAGCCTGCCGCTAGATGGCCAATTTCGCCCTCTCGCCGACCTCCAGACTTGTGGTGTCCGGCAGGCACGTCACCTTACACACCCTATTCTATTATTATTTCTACGCTCTAGATATGTGGCAATATAATTTTCGTTTCTCATTCCTTGCCACAAGCGCATGGATACTGTATAACAAGTAAACGGTTTTTGGAAAGGTTTCTGAAGAAATTATTTCTTGAAACTTAGTATATCTTACCTGCAATGTAGTTATCAATGTGACGACGTGCGCCACATACTTAGGAGCCGCTCGGATATCCAACGGAGACCCAGACACTACCCAACTGTCATAAAAAAACAAGTATAGTGATACGCCTTTTTGTTCTTTTCTCTTAAAATAATTACTGTATAAAATATGTAACCAATACCTAAAGTCAATATTGGTGAAAAATATACATTTCACAAAATAATATGTTGCTGTCTTTACGTATTCTTTTTAGCACATTTTGCTCCGACCAATTGTTTGTTTAAAATTCATTATTTTTTCGATTCTGTAATTTGCAGTCAATTGCACATATACTTATTTGACCCTTGTTCAATCCGCTAATATTCAGTACTTCTGATTGATCAGATTGATCAGATCAGAAATAGGGAAAAAAGAAAAAAATGTTGCTATTTTCTTTTCAAAAAATTGCTAATTAATGCTATCATCGGGTAAAATATTTTGTGAAATGATATTTTATTACATTAGTCTCAGATTGTTAGACAAGCAAAATACAAGCATTTTTGTCAAGATAAATGAAAGTTTTGCTTACTTCATATGAATGAATTGCACACATACACACTAATGTTTGAATTAAATTCTTTTTATTTCCATGTATTTGATTAATTGGCACTTAATTACATCCTAAAACTCTACTAATATAGTAATGTATTCTCTCAACTTAAACGAAGCGCTGTAACATGGATGTGAACGTGCAAATAGCGCATTCTTTCGGCGGTTGTTGGAAACTGGTCGTCGGCGTGGGCGCATTGTGGTTTGAAAATGTGCGGGAGTTTCACCAATCACATTCAAAAGAGATGCACTTGTGATACAAATAAAATAACAATTACAACAACAATAATAATAATTTTAATAATATTAATAATAATAATAATAATAATAATAATAATAATAATAATAATAATAATAATAATAATAATAATAATAATAATAATAATAATGATGATGAGTTGAACGACGACCTTGATATATCCAAAATTATAATTAAATTTCATCCAGAGGACACCAGAAAGACACTCAAATGAAAATTAATAAATTCGACACTGAATAACTTAATAAAGAAATTGGAAATAAACTGACAACCCAAAATGAGGAGACTTGGAAACAACTTCAAGAATGATTTGTTCAAATAAGCAGTCACATTTCCACTAATTAAAAGAGAAAATCATATGTGGTGGAACTCGGAGTGTGAGGAAGCAGTTATTAGAAGACAAGCCTAGGAAGTTTGGATTATAGACAATAAAAACGAAAATATAATATTGTTTGCTAAAGTTCGATACGATTCTTCCAAATTAATTCGTAATATTACAAGAGATTATGATAAAGAACAGGTACTAAAAATTGAATAGGATTTCATTAAGAGCGAAAAAGGGATTTAAGTTTAAGCAACATCTTATAAAGTACCCCCACCCCCAAGTCTCTCCTTCAATGTTCATAATGGGAATGTTGAATTTAATTATGTAGAAAATTGTAAAATACTCGCTATTTACTTTGAAAACCTGCTGTAATGTGGTTCTCCTCAGTTGAACTTTTGCTCTTTGCATCACTGCCACCCACTGACGAGGAAATTGAAAACATAATTGCATCTCTGAAGAACAATAAAGACCCTGAAAAAGACCCCTTAATTTTAGAACTTTGGAAACATGAAAGAAACAACTTTCTAAATAAATTAACTGAAATTATTAGGAACATATGGATTACCGAACTAATTTCTCAAAACTGGACATCAGCATTATTCACCCACTCCCATACCATTATTCACTCACCCTTACCAGGTCAATAGCAAATATTTTCTAAGTCAATTCTGGCGAAAGCAGACAAACCATTTGACCCGCAAATCAATGTTTTCAGAATTTTAAATCCTTCCCGGAACATATTTTTAAATTATAAGTAATTATGACCTGTTTAAGAAGGAGGGCTACAGATTATGTAATTTTTTTATTGACTTCATGAAAATATATGATTCAGTTGACAGGGATGATTTATTTTAAAATTCTTAATGAATTTGGATTAGGTAGTAAAACAACGAACCTAATTGGGCCAATGTTAACAAATACTTGTTCCAAAGTGAAATTCAGAAGAGTACTATCTAAATGTTTTGATATCCAAACAGGAGTTTGCCAAGGGGTTGGTCTTTCAACACTGCTCTTTCACTGTCTCATAGGAAAAGTTGTAAGAGAATGCAGAAAGTCACTGAAAGAACATCATATAAATGACATGACAGGACTACGCTGTGAAAGAGACAACCTAACAGTGGACTGTCTGGCTATTTTAGATGATTTGGCTGTATTAACCGACACGGTAGAAACAACTATTGACCAAGTTGAATTTTTGAAAGAACATGCCGTGAAAGTCGGCCTACATATTTCTTTGACAAAACCAAATTTATGACAAATATTAACACAACAATGAACCTGCAACAATGAAGACAAAATATGGTGTAATATCCAGAAATCAAAATTCAAATATTTTGAAGAAATTACTGATGAAAATATCTCCAAAACCGGAGCTATTGAAGCTGCACTTAACAAAATTGAAAGTATCTGCAAACTTAACTGAAGATATTTTTTTTAAAAATGAATCAATTCCCATCAATGCAAAGCTTCAACATTATTTAGTAGTAGTTAGAGACATTGTATGCACCGAATGTCAAATTCTAAATAAGAAAATGTTGCTAGAGTAACTGGAAACTACCAAACGCAAAATTATCAAGTAGTTCTTGGGTCCAGTTAAATGCGAAGATGAATACCAGTGAAGTCATACAAGGAACTATACCAAAATATTGAGAAAATGATGGAAACAATGAGAAAAAGAAGAATTACATTCAATGGTCCTCTTTACGGATCTCTCTCTCAAACATTAACTGCAAGACCATTTTACAAAATTTAAGATGATTAATACGCCGTTTAGAAGTTGAATTTAAGTTTGCTAATTATAGAACTTAAATGTTATTTTAAGAATATTAAAAAACAGTCCTAAATGGCTCAAACAGTCCTAAACAGTTCGTCCTAAATGGCAAATATCTTTGAAAAATGTTGAACCGTTTTTAAGAAATTCGCGCTTAAGCACTACAGTAAATTCGAAATTTGAAGCCTTTTTTCACAGAAAATTTTTGAGTTTTCAAATAACTTTATTTGAAGCACCTTAGCTCACAAATACAACAGTGTTTACAAATTGCTGGATATCTGCATATTACCGGACTGAGAAATATTAAAAAAAATTATTTGTGTAATTTTTGGAAAACAAAAAGATATCCCGAAATAAACTCGTGAATGTCATATTAAGGACTGCAATTAGCACTATCCCTTTGAAAAGTTTGAAGAAACAATTTACAGCAATTTTTGGGAAAATGGTGTTTGAACGATTCCAAAAATGCAAACTTTGAAGCTAGTATTCACAGGAAATGGTTGTTTTCAAGAAAATTTATTTGACATTATTTAACACTAGAATCCCCCGGCTTACCAATGCCTCCTAGAACGCCCAGTGGAGTCGTTTCGACGCTTTCAACGATACTTCTTTAAAGGAAATATTGGAAAAATGTTTATCTACAACAGTACAATATAATTTTATGTATAATAGAAATACGATTATGCTAACACTTAAATATATTTTAAGCAATTATTGTCATTACGGCCCCGTAAAATGAAGGTAAAGAAACATGTTGAACGGAATCCGTAAGGAAACAGGCAAAAGTTTGTTGAAAAGTAAATGTTAATATAGTAACAATATTGTTGTAATAATAATAATAACATAAAAATATTATAAATATTTAATTTTAAATAATACTAGTTTTACTTGAGGCTCAAAAATATATTTCCTTGCAATGCACTTATTACACTTCCTCGAAATTTGTCAAATTTATTTGAAATATTGTACATGTTTTTTTCACACTGACAGGAACTTGATGTGAGCTAGAGGACAGATTATCAAAAGAAATGTAATCTCATGTTTCAAATAGCAATATGTATAGTTGTATATCTAATACTGTAATGAATTGTACAGACATTATGTAGAATACTACATGCATTCGAACATCTGCTTCGTATCCTTATGCGTGATTCATTGCTACATTTTCCAGGTTCCTAATTGTCTTTCACAAAACTTCCACAAAATTTAGAATGTATGTAAAAACATTGACACACAGCATTTTAGTGATCATCTCTCAAACGTCACAACTGTTTACGGTTTTGACCGGTTTTTATACCATAATCTGTGAAAATAGATCGAGTTTGAAAGGTAATTACGGGCATATCAACTCTATTTTTCTAGCTGATAATATTTGTGCAGTTAAAAAATTAACGCTTCATACTAAATAAGATTAATGTTTCAGATCAATACAATGAAATGTGCCGTTGATTTCTTTC
Organism: Gryllus bimaculatus; assembly: GCA_017312745.1. Lineage (NCBI taxonomy): Eukaryota > Metazoa > Arthropoda > Insecta > Orthoptera > Gryllidae > Gryllus > Gryllus bimaculatus. Next base: position 98,823 of record BOPP01000516.1, on the reverse strand, counting down.
CAAATCCAATCTTATTTCAAAAATTGTGAAACAAGACTGTGTAAACAACTATGAATATCTGCCCACAGGATTACTATCCGGAGTACAAAATGCTCTCCTGTACACAAAAAATATATTTTTTACACTTGATCATTTCTCTAATTCTGAATTATTTGAATAAATATTTTTTCATTCAACATTTGTGAGGTAACAAAGCTATTACTTCGAGTGATAATTTTATTTTCAAACTTAAGTGATATATTTGCTACCGTCACAAAACACGAACTTGAATGTATTGAACACGAGGGCTAGAAAAAAATCAATGGAGGAAAGAATGGTCACAGATTTCTTCAGAAATTTATCATCATTGTTAATACTGTCATTAGCTTTGGGGATTTTTTTGTTATTATTTCTTATATTGTTATTGTTATAATTATTATCGCCATGTCCCTTATACAGTGAAGTGAAGGGAAGTGTAGTGGAGGGGAAAGGAGTGTAGTGAAGGGGAGTGCAGTGTAGTATCCAAAATACTAGGAAAGCCATTTTAAAGATTTCAGAGTTCAAATATATGAAACAAAAGCTTGACGATTGTGACAATACATAAGGAGTCGAAATTATGTTTTCTGGGCGTTTTAGGTAAATTCAATTATATTTCATGATATATATTTTTTACACATTTCGATTTCTAACATACTGTAAACCAATGAAGATGATGAAAAGCCAAAATATTACAAAGTCCTATCTTTAAAAACAAAGAAGTTATAATGACATAAAGATCGCCAGGAGTCGAAATTACGCATTCCAGTGTTAAAGCGCATGTACTCATAAATGTATTCATGTGAGAAATTGGTAGTGTAAACGTTAATGACGTGAGAGAAGTCAAAAAATTAAATTTTTGAAAAAACAAAAAATAGAGCAATATGTGCGTTTATGCCATCTGAGTTTATAGAGTGAATTTGAAGCACTTCAACTCACAAATGCCGTAGAGTTTAAAAAGTTTTGGAAATGTACATATTATCGGCATGAGAGATATTTAAAAAAATACATTTTTGTAGTTTCACCACGAAAATATAGCATTATTGTCATCTTATCGAGTGCATTTAGCACTATCCTTAAAAAAATTTAAAGATAAAAATTGGAACCGTTTTTGAGAAAATCTTGTTTTTGTAATGTTTTAAAATTGCAGATATTGAACGCAAATTGTGCTCAACTATACTAAAATTTTCAAGAACTGTTACTGACTTTGAAAGAACTCATTATGAAGAATAAATTCCATTTGAAGGGAAAATTCCTATCCTTTATCTTGCAATTGTAGGACCACACCAGAATTAAAACAAACTTTTGAAATTTTCGAAAATTCAGAGTTAACTTAAAAATAGGGCCTATGCCATCTTTACAAGTGTACTTTATTCTTACAACAAATTAACAAAAACATTTTAAGCGGTTTTTGAGAATACTTTGAAAATATCCGGGGCGGTTTCATATACAGTACCCATAGTTTTAAAGAAAGTTTTTCAAACGCGGCGCCTTGAGTGGAGCGAGATCGATAGGGGAATATCCATTTTGGAAAAAAATAGCTTTATGATTTTGGCGCTACTGGTGTTCACACACTGACAAGACGGACTGACTGACGGGCGGACGTTTTGATAATAATCTCTATTTCGGAATCAGGAGCCTCCAAAACGTTTATTTCCGTTGAAATCTCGAAATTGATTTTCCGTAGCATGACATAACTTTCCCTATACTCCTCTGTTCTTTCCGTAAATACGTATCTATACGGGAAAGAGAAAAAAATAATAATATTTCACCTTGTTTATCGGTTTTATATCCACAACAACTATTTTCCATATTAAGGGTCAATGTTTCTAATATTACGAATAGGATATTTATATCCATCTTTGAAGTCTGTTATTTTCTTCGAAATTCTACTATTATATGTTGCTTCGTTCAGTTTCTATACAACGTCCATTTCTAAGGGGTAATTATTCTTAATAAAATAATTTCCTTCAAAACGGACATTTGTAACGAAACTAAACCATCATAAACTCATGATAAAACGTCACATGAAAATGGATATAAATATCCTATTCTTAATATTAAGAAATTTGACACTACATTTGAAAAAATATTTATTTACGATCTAAAACCAGATAAACACGGTAAAATGTTTAGAGGTTTTTTCACATACTTGATGTACTTCTTCTTTAAAAAAAAGAATATCAATCATCTTTAATAATCTAAGAATTTAAGATTAGTGTATAAAGTATTTGTAGCAAAAGATAGTTGAATTAAACTCTTGAAAAGATTTAATTAAAGATGTGGTCTAGATATTGAGTAATGTATTGAGGTTTCGAGATATTATTTAATTAGAATTTGGAATTCAGAGATATTAAAGCTTAGTAAATGTGGTTTAACCTATTGTTATTTGCACCTTGAATTGTTAATATTGTAAGAGTTACTAGTGAATTAGTAATGCAGAAATTATCTAATTATGAATATGATTATGCAAATAGTGACGCCATTTTTAAATTTCAAGAATATTATCAAGTACTGGAGCTGGAGAGTTAAATACTGATACTTTAAATTTATTGAATCAACCGCGATTTGGTGAACATAGTATTCATTTTAAAACATCTACGCAAAATAAAATAAGAATACAATAAAATGGTATTATAGTAATGAAAATCATGAAATATTAGATTTAACTGAATCAGCGTTTGAAATATGAACATCTAATAATAATTGAAATATTGAGAGAACTATTTTTGATCCTGATATAATATTATCGAATAAACGTGGTGAACACCAATGTCAACGTGATCAACAAAGGTGTTCCAATAAATTTGATGGAAAAATTGATACATTAGCACATGCTAAATTGTCTAATTCAAATAATTCTCCATTAAAATCCATATCGATTTAGATGAAGATGTGTGTTATAATGGAGTTGCTAATACACTGAAAGGACAACCGAATTTATTTTCTGTTTTCCTTCATGAATTCGAGCATGTAATAGGAATTGAACACACAAATACTACAAAATGTGTCAATGTATGTCTATTATCATGGATTATTAGATGTACATACAGATGATCTTTCAGCTATTCAAAGCTTATATAGTCATAAATCTCATATATTACCCCACCCCCAAAAGACCAAATTTTCAATATATTCAGATCAAAAATAATCCTATTTTATATAAAACTATGAATATTTCACATTATTGATTATACATGATATATTGTATCATCTTTATATGCATTGTATTAATTATATTAAGAATAGAATTCGATCTTAATTTAAAAAACAAATAAAATAATCATCCCCTATTTATTTGAGATTGGTTATCGCTTTAACCCCAAGATTTTGGAAGAATTACATTTATTTGTCAATGACCGTCTGGAGATATTTTATTTTTATTGAGAACGTTTTATATGATCGTTTATCCTAGTCTACTTTTTATTTATTGGGAGTAGACACACCGCGTTCTTAGCTCTTTAAGGAGCGTCGAGTGCACTATCCTCCGTTATACACGCCCTGTAGAGGCCACTGAGTAGTCGTAGTCACGTCAGTTGCTGTCAAGTCAGGATAGCGTCTTCGCGTCTCGCACCCACCCTGCCGACGCCGACGGGAGTCGGCCAGAATTGGAAAGGAATAAGGATAGACGTTTAGGACGCATCACGGCAGATGGACTAGCCCCTGTGAAGCAGGCAAACTCCCGTGAGGCAGGCGCCGACATACCGTCGAGTCGCAGGAATTCTACCCAACCAGGTATCTCCCACCAGCGGGCCACTGCCCACTGCCCACTAGCACACGCTCTAAGCTCTTTACCGGTCTCCCGGCAGTGTAGTGCATGTAAGAGTGTGTGTGAGGGGAGAAAGGAAGGGGAACGAAATATTGCGCGCAGTCCGTAGCCCGTTTGTTAGGGTACTGCCAGGCATTGGTCCAGGCAGCGACTGTATTCGACCTAGCTGTGTACAAAGTGGTGAAAAGCTTGCCATCATGGGGAGTGGAAACCTAGAGGGATTACAGTGACATCAGTTGATGCTCTGGGCGATAGTCATGGGAGCCGGGGGGCAGTGGGCGCAAGGTACCTGTCGTAGAGGCAGAGCGCGGGCAGCGCGAGGGCGAGCGCGGCGAGGGCGGCGCGCAGCCGGCGGGCGCGGGTGTGGGCGGGCTGGACGGGCGCGGGCGACCAGGGCGCGAGGGCTGCGTCAGCAAGCGCTGCGCGCGCCAGGGCGCCGCCCACGTATCGCGGGAACCGCGACACCGCCATCGCCACCGCCACCAGCGCCGCCGCCGCCGTCGCCCCCACGTCGAACGCGTCCGCCAGCGCGAACAGCAACGCCAGCTCGTGGAACTCCTCCACCACCTGCGCGTAGAGACGATGCCTAAAAGGTCTCTTCGTAACGAGGCCAAACGCCGCTCGCCGTGGAAGGGGAGGGTTCTGTGGGCGTCGCCGAACAAAGAAATGCAGCAGGTAAAACACCGCGGTGAGTGCCCTAGTGGGCAAACCTCCCCTTAAACCAATGCTTTGCTAGCGGTGGCGCGATCGCCGCCGTCTGGGGCTGGTCGTGACGAGCATCCTCTGCTGAACGACTCAGCAGCGTGAATCCACAGAACGTGGCAAGACCTTAATTTATAGCAATGCTTTGCTAACAGCCGCGGTGTTCGGAAGCGCGCTGCTTTGTGTGTGAAAGTGCTCTTAGACCCTACAAATTACAGCACTCCCTTCGTCTACACGGACATTTATACCGACTCGGCAGTTACCCTAGAGATCTTCTGGAAATTTATGTGGGTATATAACAATAAGTAACCTTCCACATTTTTACAAGACTTCGTTTAAAGCAAAAATCGCTCTCTCCACGTTTGTAGTTTTGAAATAGTAAAATTTGGCCTATTTCAACAAACTATTGCCGAAAATAAGACTGAAGTCCTTTCGCTGTAACTTCACTTCGCATGTAAATAAACCTGATTGCATCCCTCCACCGTGTAGTTCGTGATTGGCTGCGGTATAACCCATATTCTTTTCTCTAGTTCTTCTTTAATTTGCCCAAATGTCAGCCAAAACATGCATATAATTTGCTTCAACATCACATTACTTACATTTTGGATGTGGTCTCTTAAGGTAGTGGTGAAATCTAATACTCGTGCGCCTGGACGCCACACTAGGAGTTCCATTTCCCGGAGGAGGGCTTCAATAGGATTCGGAGCTCTCTCCCTAGGACACTAACTTATTCCGTCCTCTGTTGGGCAAAGCCGTGGGGCTGGGCCCAGCACGCAATTCAGAAGCTCCGCCGTGAGGCAAAGAAGCTGCTCTGTCGCTGATGTTGGTCCAGCGCCTCATCAACGAAGGTCTTTCGGTGCCGCCCGGCGTTGGCTGACGATTATTGGTGTGTGGTACGCCTAACCGTACTGTGGCTGCGCCGGGGCATTGTCCGCGAGACAAGAAGGCTACTAAATGGCCTCAGCTTTGATTGGGTGCAATAAACAAGTTTTGATTGGCAGTCAACTCTTACTATTCTTTCACCAACAGTGGCGACAAGGAGAATTAGTGGTTTAATGGCGTCCGCTGACTTACTAGTCGTATTCCTTCGCGTCGTAGCTGCAAGCACGGAAACCAGGGTGCTCCTGACGGCAATTTGCATTTATATCCGCCTTCGAGTTCTTACGAGAGAGTAACTCTGGTTTCTTTCCTAGTAGTCAGCAGAAACCAAGACTTGCTTGAGAATCCTGTCGGTGGGGGTACACAATGAAATGGAGTCGGGTAATAGTTGTGGTCCACTAAGGGCTGGCCGTGCCCCCCCCCTTGGAGACGTAGACACCGCTACCTAATCTTGCACGTTTGCGCTTATGACATTAAGTGGCAGAAACAGTCTGCAGGATTGGATTATGTTCCAATCCTCCGTTCTGTGTCCTGGTAACCCCAAGACACTCCCAAGTCTCCATTCAGGCAGCTACACCTTAGTGGAGACACAGTATTGATGCCACTGAAAACTAGGCAACCTGGCGGGTGGTATTTCCCGACGGACTTTTATACGTGGATTCCTGAGCATTCAGAATAATCTTCTTCACACGAACCTGCCCAAATGTCGACACGCCATAGGCCCGAATAGTGGGTTCTTGGCAAGCCGACAACCAGAAGCTTAGCGCTGTCTTCTCATTGCCTCATTGACCAATGAGAGAATTTCTCATTTCCGTGTCGTTCATTACCTCCCATTCTGCACGTCTTGAGCTTAAATGAGGCTGAGATCATTCCAGTTTCAAATTCCGTATTGTAACGGTACGAGCTGATACGATGTAGAATTTCCATGAATAAAATTTGCAGCGATGCCCCCACTGGAGGAGAGGGAGGTTCCTGACCCGCGTCCCTTCGGCTAATGAAGCGAGGGGTATTTATGGAGTCTTATGGCAGGAAACCCATGCGCAGTTTGGGGAGAAGGGAGCCCTTTGTCGGCAACCGGGTCCAGCCGACTCCTCGAGAGGGTGCGTGCCCCACCCACGCAACCGCTCGTCAAAGAGACCCGACGTTAATTGCGTACACTTGGGAGAGACAGATTTACGATTGGTACACGTGCGTGTCCGAAATAGGTCATGCCTATTTTTTTGCCGCAATCATCGGCGCGACAGAAACGAACATTTTAACTGTTAAAAGGAACCCCGCGTCATTGGTCGAAGCCCCGCCCCACCGTGCTCCACGAAATTCAATCGCGCGTATCGGGAGGATTCTCACTGGAGGAGAGGGGGGTACCGAGACTTCATGATTCGGGAGAGCAGCTCTTGAAAAACACTTATTCAAACATTCTGGCCGAAGTAGAGCTCTCACACTGACTGATTCGAACATTCTTGCGAAGAGAAGTCGAGCTCTCACGCTTACTCGAATATTCTTGCGAAAGGAGACACAATTCCCGAAATGGAAAGTGTTCTCGCTGGTAGTGAACGCCACTGACTAAATATCAGTGCTCAGTAGCACGCGGTACCGTGCCAGACTTCGATTTGTCCCGCCTACTATTGTCGTCCGCGACCGGTGGCAACCGCGCGTTGCTAATCTCAGAACTAGTACGCAATACGAGTAGCTTAATACTCTACGCAAACGTCAATAAAACTTAATTTTTATTTGTCAAGTGCTCATTCATGTGTTCTTTAATTGTAATTCAATATAACTTAAAAGCATTAAATTACAACAACCGAAGACGAACGCTCATTGGTTCTCACCCCCAGTAAGTTCTAAGTGCTCGCCTCATTCCATCTCAACTCAACCGACAGGTTAATCAGGCAGCACATTTCGCAGGGAGCACGCGTATGCTTCACTTTACAAATTGTACTAAATTACCGCAATAAGGGTAAAATGCCTGTGAATGGTACGTTTTAAACAAGTGAACAGTGTAATATTAGCTTACAGGATGTCTACGTGCTAACCACACAAACCCTTGGCTGCGAGGCAGGGACGTCGAAGGTAGGTCGGAGCCCGTTCACGCCAAGTACATACATACATTAGGACTGAGCCCTAAACCCAACATGAGAACACACTTCTTTTTACCTTTACATAATATACATGAAATATTTTTTAATTAAATATAAATAATATTATATTAATAAGTAAAATGAAAGTCATTAACTGTTTGATAGTAAATTTTTGTAACCAACGTGAATTGGAATCTTTGTTCTGATGTTTTGAAACAATTTATATCAGAAAACCGAATTGCAATTACGTGAACATTAGATAGTTTAAGCACAGAGCAATGCACAGCAATCGCCAGAAATATCTTTTTGTGCATGCGCAGTTCGCGTTACGCCGCAATTTTGAGCAACTGCGCGGAATATAGATATTGTTGTCGATTGCTCTAAGCTAGACCATTTTTAAGCTCCCTATTATCTCCGCTGCGATCTTTCCTTCCTCTTGCTGACTTTTCCTCATCCCTTACACACTTAAACTAATATACACTACACTACCGCAAGCCGGGAGATCGATCGGGGGCTTACAGCCGGTGCTCCGCTGGTGGGAGACCATCCAGGGGAAGATGAGCGCCACCTCCCGATGACAAGTCATGTACTACACGTACGGGACTAATGCCCCCCGTAGTAATGGCGGCCGGCATCACTAACAACCAATCAACGCGCGCGCGCACCTTGTAAGCGACGGCGGCGCCGAGCGCGGCGCCGAGCGCCAGCGCGAAGGCCACGGAGTAGGCGGAGAGGGCGCGCGAGCGGCGCAGCCGGCGGCGGCGGGCCCAAACGGGCGCCAGCCCCAGCGCCCGCGACAGCGCCAGCAGCGGCGCCAGCGACGCCAGCGGCTCCTCCGCCCCAGTTGCGAGCCGCGGAGCTAGGCAACAACGACACACATGCGTCACACGAAAAGGACTACCTAACGTTTTTAATGATAAAAAGGTTGTAGCAATTTGTTTATGTATTCAATTATTTTGCAATATTAAACAGTTATTTATATAAAAATAGATTTAATATAAAGTATATTTTACGAGGATATGTAATCCTTACTTCCGATCTTCCACCCATCAAGTAGTACAAAAGTACTTGTAGTTTGAAAGGTAAAGGAAGTTACTGAAGATCCGTTTAATTTTAAGAGTTCGATAAACATTCTATTGCATTAGGGAAATTCGTCATGAACCGATGATACAATAAAAACTTTGTTTTAATGTGACTAAATAAATTCACGAAACATTCACTTACAAAAAACACGAAAAGGAAACAAAAAGCGTCAAAAGGACAAACCAGACGTAAATGTCTATAAAAATGACCTAAAAATGGAAAATGGCAAAAATGACAAAAAACGACCCCATATCTATACGTTACTATAAATTATGTGTCGTGATAAACAATCATTTACAAGTCAGTTACGACTAGAATGCGTCAATAAAAACATGAGATGTCATCAGAACCCCAGCCCTGGATATTACCTAAGAATTATACTTCGCTGGCCTGGAGAAGCCGCGTCCTAGACACAGAGGCCAACATTATGGTCATACCGCACCTTCCTAATTTCGCTCTGAGGAAAGTCTTAGTATGACATTCGAAATGTTAGCAGATGTGGCTAGGGCACGGAGTCACGACAATAAATTAAATAAACATGTTAAAAAGTTTCCTTAGTAATGAAAAATGTATTGTAGATGAACTTTTCGCAGAAAGAGAAACCTCCCATTAAGTATGCGTTGAATTTTTGATTGACAATCGTATGCTTCTATATCATCGTCAGCCACAGGGCAGTCTGTTTCCATTTCGCTTCCGTTGCTGAAGAAAGACTGTGTCTTTCTTTTTAGTGTCACGCAGTTCAGAGCACAAATTGCCAAAATAATCAGGTGTCATCACCAAGGACCAGTTGATCAGTGCCTAGCTCTAATATTGCTGTCACACATTCACCTCAGATACATCCGTTCGAGACAAACACACAGGTGCGCTTTATGTTGCCTATACAGCAGTCAATGCTGTGGACTCACAGCTTTTCTCCGCCATATATCACTTGCAAGACACACAAACATTTTTCAGAATTGATCATCTTCATGGCCACTCAATCCGAACACTCAAATGCGGAGCTAAATTATTCACTCGGCTTATATATTGGGCGCATCAACAATCGAGCTCTCATATATATTATACATAATGTTTTGATTAGCAGATGTTTTGACATCAGCAATTTTGACATCGAAGATGACGACACGAACGAAATATATTTTATTTTATTAAGAACCGCACCGCCGTCAGGAGCGGACGGAAATGCCGTTTCCTGCTGTACCTGGGAGAGCCGATTAGCGCGCCGGGGGACAGGAGGAAAAAGCGCCTCCTTTGTTCAGCACAATCCCACGCCGGTCGCGCCCCTTGTGACGTATGGGGAAGTACGCCCCTACACCCCCAAGCCGAGCAACGGAATTCCCCGCGCCTATTTCTGAGAATTTAAGTGACGGAGGAAACTTCGGGGGAAGTGGCCGGGAGCGGCTTCGCCGCTGGCGCTATGATAGGCGGAAGGATTACGGATGGCGCAATAACCAATTAAAATAGACGATACGGGGGAGGAATGACGTGGCACGCGAGCCTTCCGGAGGGACCACGGATGATAGGATAGATCACTTGTATCCGAGGTAGCGAGGAGGTCACTTGTGTCGGAGGTAGCGAGGAGGACACCTGGGTCGGAGGCAGCCGCGACATGACTTGTTTGTGAGGCAGCCGCGAGGACACTTCCTTTTGTGGCAGTAGCGAGGCCACTCAATTCGAGCCTGGTCGCCCCGAATGCCACGCCGCCTCGCCACATCGCAGCCCGACTCGTGTGGCGACAGACGAACGATGGAACGGGTCACTATTAGTGACCAAAAGGGCCATGTGAGTACGAGCCGGGGGCGTGAAAGACAATATCGCGAAGCGACCAGTCATCGCCGGGGCGCGTTTCCGCCGCCGCCCGCGCCAAACACGCTGAGGAGCCGCCGGTCGACGCCCGCCTCTGGCGTAATCCGGGGCCGCCGCCGTGACCGCCGAGGGGCCACCACGAAGGGACCTGGGGCAAGCTGACCGAAGATGCCCGCCGCCAGACCTGCCGGGCGCTGGGACGCCCGAACGCCGCACCTGTGATCTGGATCACGACTGCCCGGGAGGGCGAAGACACCGGAGCTAAGATGAACTCTGGCCATACCGGCCTTTACTAAGTTAAGATAAGTAATAAGTTACATGTAAGTTTGTCTATGCCACTGGGCTTCACCTACACCGAATTCTAAAGTGATTGAAATACTATTATGAAAATGCCTAAGTCTTTCTCTCTAGTAGTTAGGCAATCATGCATACCTCCCTCTAGGGAGTCAGCCCACGAAGCACCCGGGCAAAGCTGTATACATATATATATATATCATATGTAATAAACAAAAAGTCAGCTTTTAGAAAAGATATCTCCCTACTACTTTACAAAACTGTCATACTTACTTTTACTTGTCCGGTCTAGGGAGGAGCAGCCCGTTCGGTACATGAAACGCTCGAAACATCCAAAATGAAGGCCTTCGAACTGCCGTCAAAGGGCCCTGGTACGTTTCATATATGCAATTCCATAGAGTAGGTTCTTTACGAGATTGATCATTATATCACACACCAATCAAATAAATTCTTGCTTTCCTTACCATCCTCCCTTGCAACTTTCTTATTCAACCTAGGATAACCTATAACCAAAACCGAAGAATGAAATATAGGTATCCAAAAGACAAATTAAATCACCTGAAAGAGAAATGCATGATTTCCCAAACTTACTTTCTGTAACTTTTTCTTTCTGTAAATATACAATTTTCACACCCTATTTTCTAATTTTCATCTAATATTGTTCATTGTTAAATAATCTATTGCTTATTGAGGTGTCTAGTGGAAGTGTCCTCGCATTCCAGTTTCCGAATCTTAGTGTCATACGTGATAAGTTGCTTTTTAATTCACTCTTATAAAGCGCTTGTCTCGCTGCTTGAGAAAATGCAAAATTAAAAAGACAGTTCTCGCACCCTTGCCCATCAACTCAAGGGGAGGCCTGATGACCGAGCAGTGGGTTCGCTCTACACTCGCCCACGCACATGCAATTCTTGCAGGTGGTAAAGTCAAGTTACAAGACTAATATAATAGATATGACTAATTGTTTTTTTAAATTATACATTTTCCATGTTAAGTTATGTGAAATTGAACCATACGTCTGTCCAGCGACCTGTCATGTTGCAAAAGTCCGGGAATCAGCATTCCAAACTGCAACTCAGGCTACGACACTTTGTAAGTTCAGGGAACAAATATAAACATATACTCGTATGTCCACAATCTCTCCAATTCGAGAGTGAGTATTGTCTTCGGGCGTGTGTATGTCTTCTAGTTATCCAGAACTAGTTATTCAGAACATAAACTAATGAAACAGAAATGTGTATAGTAAGGAACATAGTGACTACGACGATACCAAGGAATGTGAATATTTCTAAAGCATCACGCGATGTATTCGAAAATTTCACTGAGTAAATGAATCTGAGACTAAATAAATCCCAGATATAGGTGGGCGTTGAGCGTTTCACCATTACATTCTTTTATCTCACTTTTATCGCTTTTTGCATCTTCTTCATCTACTCGAGCTTCGCTTTCAGAAAAATTGGAGTTTTAGGGAGAACTTGACGCAGCAAATCGATCTTTCCGATAAAAGTGCTGAAACGAAATCATCCTTAGTAAAATGGACATAACTATATAAAAATTCGTTTTGTGGGAAATAACTTATGAATTTAGAAAAGTAATTTCGCAATGTTTTGCTCAATAGATGGAAAATATTTTGGTTAATAATTTAATAAAACTTAATATTATTATTTTCCATAATAATTGTAATATTAATAATAATAGTAGTAGCAAATACAAAATTAATAATAATAATAATAATAATAATAAGTGGCTTTACAAAAACACATACTATTTTACCTGGTAATAGTAATATACGTTTTGTTGCAAAAAAATCTCGACAAGGAGTAATAAGCTTCAAATTTAGATTTCATCTTTGATTATTGTAATATTTAATATACAATGTGAATAATGTGACCTATTGAATATAGCTATTTTTTATAAAAAATATATAAAATTAAAAATACCTTTTACAGCCAGTTTCACAAACACGTATCCGAGGTAGGCAATTTAAATTGAGTGACTTAAAAAGGTACTGAAGGGTCACGAAACTGGCAATATTTTAATAAATACAGCTTTGATACGTAAAATACTAAACAAAATAATAGTATTTAAAGTTCATTTCGTCACATTAGTGATGAATGTTTTCTATTACAGACATTATTTTTGCAGTTTTCAGCAAATGAATGATTTCTGATATTTTGTTTTCAGGATCACAATTAGTAATTTCACGTTAATGTAAGGATTATTGTAAGGAGATATTAAATATCATATGCTATAACTAGTCTTTGAGCATTTTAATGTAAGAATTAGAAAGAAGATATGATTCTTATAAAATATTTTTAAATCCTAATGTTTGCTAAACAAGAAACACAAGCTTTTACCGATTGAGTTTCACTTGGGAAAAACACACATCAATACAATAGATTATTTACATGTAACTTACGTATGATTTCCAATCAAACGTAATGAAATTAATGTTGGTATTTTTAAAACAATTTTAATTTTCGCCTTACGATATTTTCTATTTTCTGAAGACGAGCAAAATTCACACAATGTTTTCCACGTGTTATCGGAATGAAATCTTATTACATCCACATCTTCAAGATAAACAGCCCTATGCAAATAATGTTTTCGCTAATTCATCAAGGATCACTTTCTAAGTGCGTTACCTGGGCTGTCCGGGTGACGCCGCGTCAAAGGTTGCCGACGTTTCGACCATCTTGTCGTGGTCTTCCTAAGGGCTGGTATGCCAATACGCAACGTTACCGGGCCAGGCTAGATCACGCACATGACTCTGGCCGCGGAAGCCTACGGAACCTACGGAAATTTGGAAACATTACGATAATCTATAGAAAACATATTAGGAACCTTTTCTGTAAAATATCGTCGCAAAATTGATTTTGCATATTTTTAAACATTTTGAATTTTTATACAAAATTTCTAATTACGTTATTGGATATAGTATGTCCATTAACGCATTCCAGTGATATTGCACTGCATATTCATACTTTTTAATGTTTAATACGTTTTATAAGCCATTACATATTTAAACATAATTGATATTAAACATAATTGTGTCTCTTTGCGATCCGTTCAAGGACACTGTCTTCCCAAACGACAGTTGATCCGCCCAATCCGACAGTTGCGTCCCATCTCTTCCTCCTCGATCTCTGCTTCTGTCTCCCTCTTTCTGAGTGTCTAAGCCCTTGTTCTCTCTGACCTTCAAGTTACGTGCTGTGAATGGACAAAACCAATTGCGCATATTTCTCTCGGCCAATCACTGCAGGCGTCCTACTCAGGTCATAAAATGGAGCTGCTACCTATTAGTATGTTCGAGAAATACGGAATTCGTCATTTTACATGTTTCGCTACATTATCATTTCCCCTCTTAATCTTGTAGATAAAAGAATTTCTTACGAGGCGCACTCAAACAGTCAGAATAGGATACAAATATTCATCGAAAGTCGATGTAACCTCGGGGGTCCCCCAGGGGAGTGTGTTAGGGCCTTTTCTATTCTTAGCATTCATTAATAACATTGCAACTGGATAAAAATCAAAAGTTAGACTTTTCGCCGACGATTGCAGGATATATAGGAGTATTGGCTCGTATGACTAAAATGTTTTACAGAACGATCTTAACTGTTTATGGAACTGGGCGTGCAGAAATAAGATGGAAATATATCCGGAAAAGAGTAAATTCATTTGCTCTACCAAGTTTTGCTCGAACGTACGCTCCAGTAATGAGTTAGGAACTAACGTTATAGCACGTGTAAAAAACTGTAAGTATTTGGGTTTGGTCCTGCGAAGCGACTTAGGTTGGTCGAATCATATTAACAATACGGTCAAAAAATCCTGGAGAGCGCTGCATGCGTATTCTAAAAAATAGTAGTCCAAATGCCCGATCCCTAGCATACATTACACTTGTTCGTCCAATTTTAGAACACGGAGCGGCATGCTAGGACCCGTACAGAAAAGGACAAATCGAAGCGTTAGATAAAATTCAAAAACGAGCCTCAAAGTTTGTAAATCACGGGTGCGTTGGTGACGAACGAGAAGAATGGGTCCTTATCTAAGAGAAGGGAACGGGCGCGTTTATGCGTAATGTACAAGACATACAGAGGGGACACAGCATGGGCAGATATCGGTAAAAGATTACAGAAATCAGATTATAAAAGCAGAGGAGACCATCCTTGGGAAATACGATGTAGAAAGCAGAGAACTGATGTAGGCAAGTCCTCCTTTGTGAATCGCACTATAGTAGATTGGAACAAAGTACCTGCAGAAGCACTAGAGACTCTTCCTTCTAATGTAGCCAAATTTAAAAATATGTTTCATTCCATCTAGATCATCTCAAATAATACGGACTAAGACATTATCTTTATTATTATTATTACTTTTATTATTATTATATTATTTCTGACAAATTTATCATCATTGTTAACACTGTCATTAGCTTTGGGGAAATTTTTAAGCTATTATTATTTCTTATATTGTTATTGTTATAATTATTATTGTCATGTCCCTTATACAGTGAAGGGAAGTGTAGTGAAGTGAGGGGGAGTGCAGTGCAGTGTAGTGTAGTGAAGTGTTATGTAAACTAGAAGTAAATTTAGAGTTAGCTAGAAATAAGTTAGAACTATGATATCCACCCCTAATTCTAAGTAAACCTAATTGAAATGTTGAAAATGTTTTGTAATTCTAAATCTAATTGTTATCATGTTTGCCACCAAGCATTAGCTCAAAGCGAGCTTTAATAAATCTATCTAAATTTTGGGAGGGCACTCGGACACCTGGGATGAATCCCTGGACTGCTGGTGGTAGTAACCATGGCACTCGCGATGCCGCACAGTGTTGGCTGCCTCCTGCAATTCTGTGACTCATGCCATAGCTTGCTGAAATGTTAATGATAAATGGTAAGAGACTTGGCGCAGGACACTTCTCAACACTACTATTTTATTTCTTATACGCCTTGGTTGTTCACTAAGACCGGAGCGAGCGACGTTGTCGCCGAATGACAATTTGATGCGACCCCACTGCGCCCCGCCCCACCACTCTTGGGCAACCGCCGTTCAAAGGCGCCGGTCCAGCGAGAACCGCCCGGTCGCCAATCGCCTGGGGCTCGGGGTTCAAGAAAAATTCATATCTTTGGAACCGTAAGGAATATTACGGTGAAACAGAAAGTTCCCATGGACACTATCTATAAAGTGATGCAATTTCACGTTGATAGATTTAGTATTTTTTTGCTAATGTGGTTTGTACAGACGACAAGTGATTTGACGGGAGATTCGCTTTTGTAATTGAATAGCACTCTGAAAGAGCATTTAAAAGCTGAAAATTCGAAAATCACGGAGAGACACTTTATAGTAATGTTCAATGATTTTTTGATTATTGTTACTTAAGTATCTGTTTTCTGGCAATCTTTCCGAGAAGTTTTGATAATGTTGACAAGATACTGATGGGGCGGTAATCAACAGGCGTTATAGGATTGGCACTTTTAGAGAGAGGATGGACAAGTGCTGTCTTCCAGACCAAGGGAAATTCACTATCCTAGCGTCCTCCATCCTAACAGCTGGAAATTCATTGAACACGTTTTTCGTGCTCCAATGAAGAACTTTCAACGATATGTCTTTACCATTGGGCATAGACGACAAGCTCTGCCTTGATACATACTAAGTACATAGAGCAAAACACACACTAAAATGACATAATCACAAATGTGACCAAATAAATCGCCAAAATGGCAAATGACTAAGGTCCGTCGTGAACCTACACAAACTACTTACACCTAGCAGTAAAACGCAAAAGGCGTGTGCACTGCAAATGTGATCAAGTATTCTCTGATCAATACGATCAAGATACGATCTAACACCACACTGACCTTCGGCTACTCCGAAAAAAAAATCCCGTATTATGAGGGAAGACTAATAAAAGAAGGCCACATCCACCAGGCGCGCCACCGTCGAATAGAAAGGCGTCTCCTCATTCCGAACTACACTTATTTGTGCCAACACGCTTAGAGTGAACATTCAAGTGGGAATTCAAAATTAAAGTATTTTTCGCGTCTTCTCTTGAAAGACATATTGAAGTTTTACTATCTTTTTCTACTTAATGCATAATTAACTTTTGTATGGTCTTCAGCCTATTTATTTGAGGAGTCGATCGTATGCTTTAACGTAAATAAAATCAAAAGGCATAGAATTTGTAGGAATAGGAGGGTTCTTAATCATACATACTAATAGCTAGGAATATGGGATAATCATAATAATTACAAAGAACAATTAATAGTAAAACACATTTACTTACATTTTAAAAACAAGTGTAAAAAGTATAAATAAGTTAACAGCAAAAGACATGATGAAAGAAACAATTTATCAGTGGTGGGTGATCTGGGCTGTCCGGGTGACGCCGCGTCGAAGGCTGAGTTGCCGACGTTTCGACCATCCTGTCGTGGTCTTCCTCAGGGCTGGTATGAGGAAGACCACGACAGGATGGTCGAAACGTCGGCAACTCAGCCTTCGACGCGGCGTCACCCGGACAGCCCAGATCACCCACATGACTGGTCGCGGAAGCCTACGACTTAATTTATCAGTGGTGTTTAATTATAAATATAGCATTATGTGCTGTGAATGAAAAAGTTTTTACAATAAATATATTTGCTTTACACATCAAGTCATTTAATCCATTACTATTGAGAATATATCTAAAGTAAAATTTTAGCACATTACCACATGCAAGAATTTTCGAAAACGAATGTTGACTTTCCTGTTGATAAAATTGATTGCCAAAAGCCCGCAAAGTAAAGCAACGTCTTCACATTACAATAAAAATACTCATTACACAACGATTTATCAAATGATATTGAATGTTATTAAAGTAACTCCATTAATTAAATGTCACATGAATAATCCATTCATAATCAAAAGTCATTTTAGTTTTCTGAAATCCTTATACACATTTATTTTGAAGAAAGGGAGTCCTAAGATGAATTATAGACAGATATATAGATTTAGATTTACTTATTTAGTCAAAAAATAGTAATAACTGTATGTCACGTATGTGGGAGAAGATAATCTGACCAGGTTTCTTGAGTTTCTGAATCCCTTCTCATCATTTTATCTATAAATAGTTGAAAGATGAGTCAAGATTTAAAATACATAAATTAAAATAAATGTTTAAAAAGAGCGAGATTATCAATATTTGAAAAAAGCTAGACATTTTCGTTCCCGAGTTATAGAAAAATTGTTTGCCTCTGTAAAGGCATAACAAGTATAATTTTTCTGCATTGCTAACAAAAATGTAACTCGCCCATTCCTCTTCTCCTGCCATTATAAGCAAAAGGAGAGTTCAACAAAATGTGCGCACAATGAAGCTACATTTTCGTCCAGTAGCAAAGCAAGGGGCCATCCCAGCATTTGCTCAATTGATCAGGGAAACTGGACAAAAACGTGATCGAGATGGGGGTCATTGACCCGGAAGGTACATTATTTATTACAAACATATTAGGTCTTTTTTAAAAATATACAATACAAATGTAAGCTAATTAATATAGTTGATTTTTGTTAAAATAAACTTTATTCTTTCTTTTCGATAATAAGAAGTCTCTAATTGTATAGAAACAGTTATGCAGCAGAAAGGTTTTACTTTTAACTTGCATTTGTGAACCGACTTCAATTGTTTATTGTCATCTGGTAGTGCGTTGTAAAGTAACGTACGTGTATTGTTTATGGATTTCTGATAGCGAGTTGTTGACACTTGATGAACGTTATTTCTACGACGTGTGTTGTAATTATAAATACCAGTATTGCATGAAAATATGTTTCCATCGTTAAGTAAGTCGGTTTTGACAAATATTACAGATTTGTAAATAAGTAGACAAGGCAGTGGTAAAATTCAGTTCGAGTCAATTTCATCAGATGGATCCTGAAGTAGCGTGGCTTTCTGACTTTCGCATGAATAACCACTCGTGAACACGTGTTGACCATCGTAGAGCCATTTTTTGATTTCCCATTCTTGCTTCATGAATCTCGCAACTAGATGCTCCATAAGTTTGCAGACCACTGACGTAAGACTTACAGGCCTATAATTACTTAATTTAGTTTTGTCACCACTCTTAAAAATTGATCCGACAAAACCTGATTTCCAATCTTCAAGTACTTTACAATTGTTCATGGATTCGTGAAATGTTCTAATTAGGTACGGTAATATTGCCTCTCCTCCTCGTTTAATTATATTCGTAGAAATATCGTCTGCACCCCTTGACTTACCATTTTTCATAGATTTTACTTTATTCCGTAAAACGTTCACTTCAATATGAAACTGATTTGTAACCGAAGTCCCCTGAATTAGTTGTACTGCTTTCGAAAATCGAACTGAAATACTTATGAAACGCATTAGCTCTTTAAATATGCTTCCTGAACAATTTTCTTTTCTCGCTCTTTTGAATGAATGAACTCTTTTGAATGATTTCGAAAAATATTATTGTATTCGCTGCTGCGTTTTCTGTTATTTAATTGCCTTTCTCGTTATATTCTTCATTCACCTAATTTTTGCATTTTAGCATTCTGGGTCAGGGCATAGCCAGATTATTATTAAATTGAATTAATTTCTAATTTTACGTGGCGAGTCTCGGGCCATCAGGCCCGCTCTTCCGTCTGACCACACAAATTTAGCTATGCTCCTTTCATTAACTAGCAGAGGAAGGAGGTATTTCTTGGGCGAGAAACAGGCGATTTTGAATTTAGCCTAGAGGCGTCATTTAGGCTTGATGATCTTATCATTCTTTACGATATGATATACCTTATTTCGTTTTTGTAGTATTCCAAACAAATAGACGATTATAAAGAAAAAGTCTCCAGGGACGATGATCATTGTTATCTACAGATTATTTCACTAAAAATGATCAATTTGAACAATTTACATCAGAACCTTGGGATATAACATTACCAATTCTTTTTAAAGGCGTAAAAGGCATTTAAAGAATTTCACAGAAGTCAATACAATGACGAATAATAATAAAAAAATGAAAATGACGATATCACCATTTCTATTAATTACAAGATTCCCCATTTATTTGATAAATACGTGCATTAATGTACATGCTGGACAAAAACATCTAAGAAATTATGTGCTTCATTTCAGAATACTATTTTTAATAACACGATTGGCTACGTATCATATGTGGTAAAAGGAATTTAACATATGACATCCAACATAGTATCATTCAAGAAAAGGTTTCATATTACATTTGTTAATATGATATAATGATTTTAATACAGTATAATAAACTTTGCAAATGTAATATAATTCATTTTTAATATATTATAATGCTTCTTTAAAAATATAAATGGAAAAAGAGGCTGTTGGTATCAATGTATACATGGTTTTACACAATTGATGACTAGAATATTTCAAGCAATGAAAACTATAAAAAGAATAAAATAACTTACCCATATTGATGCTAAAGATACTACTGAAGTTATATAAATTCTATTATCTTTATATACGTACGTGTTCTAATTCCTTATGTCTTCCGCAATAACCACAAGTGTTCTCTTACCTGTTACATAATATTCACAGATATTTTCATATCCCCTTATCACATCTGCTCACTTATTTCTTACGTTGAATTAAAATTGAGGTCTTGAAATCGTTGAATCAAAATGTGGTCTATTGAATTTTATTTCATTTATGGTTTCAGTTATTTTTTTATGAATTTTAATATTGTATGTTTTGTCTGGAGTTTAATATTGATATGTGGCTTGGTTAATTTCTATGCAACGTCCATTTTTAAAGAGATCATTATTTATAATTTCCTTCAAAATGAACATTTGTAAGGAACCGAACCAAGCTACATATTAACTAAAACTATTATTTAAAAAGTAAAAAAGTTATAAAAAAGAACAATTAATACAAGACCGCAAATACCCTACTGCTGATATAAGAAACGTCAATACAAAATATGGAAATAATAAAGTGGCATTAGATCTAAAAACTTAAAAAGAAGATGAAATGTTTAGTTTAATTTTATCTAACCGATATTCTAATTTTTTTAAAGAAAAAGATATTAAATATCCTTTAAAAACTAAGAATTTGAAATTAATGTATCAAGGATTTATGGCAGGGGATATTATTGAATTATGCATTATACATAATTCAGCTATTGAATTTTATTTCATACAGAATATTGCTAGAAATGTTAACCATTATGTATGAAATGATAAACTCGTATGTATTGTGAAGTATGTAGTTCACAATAAACTTCAGTGCTTCAAAACATGTATACTTGTAGAAAATGAGAATATTTATAGATAAAAGGATGAAAATATATTAACTTTTAACAAATATATTTTAATGAAAAAATGGAAATAATTAAATATATAAAAATTATGAGCCCTAAAATTTTGTTCCCATTTATATACTACTGGCGAGCTAAAATTAATTGTTACTTTGTACTCATGTAATTATGTAATTTGTAAACGTACTATCAATAAAAAATATATGCTATCGTACTCTTATTCCAGTAATGTAATTTTTATTGCACACGTACATACAGAACTAGCGCCTTTTCAAAGAGGTTTTATATAAAATTAACAAAATTTTGGCTACTTTTCAAATGTTAACAAAGGGCGTGGACTCCCATCACAACCTTCAACTGAGTTCTTCAGAGCCGGTCATTCTATCGGTTGGAAGAAGAGCAGCGAGTCATAATTGTAGACTCAAAAACAAAAACAACGCGATCAAATTTCACAAAAGCACAATCAGGAAAGGAAAAGAAAGGAAAGAAATGAATCATGAAAACATTCAAGGACGTAGATTTGTCGCTGAGTACTACAACTTTCAGAATGACTTGCAGGAAGATCAGTTACTACAGATTGACAAAGGGAATAGTATTCTCAGACCCTTAAACAAAATTCAAAGAGAAAATATAATTTAGGAAGACAATTTGCGTTTTAGAGCTCCGTCGCGTCAGATCGAATGCTTGACCGAACATATAGACACGCTTTCATCACCTCTCAGACGCTCCTTGGGAAAGGAATACGATATCAACGCCAGTTTCACGATAAAGTGTGATTTCTGACGTACCCCTCATGACACCGTCATGATGATCAAAGGAAACGTCACTGGAGATCGCCGTATCTCCCTGAGGAAGACCTGCTGGGCGAGCGGGGTTCACAGAAGCTGCGCGAGGAACAAAGGCGCGGCGGGAGGCGGAGAAGAAGCTCCCTGAGGATGTCCTGCTGGGCGAGCGGGGTTCGTAGAAGGGAGGCGAGAGCGTGAGGGCGGGAGCGTGGCTGGAGTCTAGCTGCTTGGGGGCGGCGCGTGCTGGCCGCGCTGTGGCAGCGCCACCTGGGCTTTCGCGGGCTGCTTCTGCGCGAGCGGGAGGGGCGGTGGTGGTACAGCGCATCGTGGCGCACGCGCGAGACCCAGGCGCCTGGGTCTCTTCATATTAGGGAACCGCGTTATGAGTGGTAAAAACCAGGTGTTCGAACCCTTCTGAAAGAAACATTTCCCCCTGCCACCTGCGTTCACTGCTGAGCCCACTAACTTTATTTGATGATAAAGCAGGTTTGCTCAAAAAAATCACTAAGGATGGTAATTTCTTGCTAACATAACTCGATTCACATAATTTTTTTCTTCTTCGTCAAAACGTTTTGACTTTCTAAGTTAAGTGTGTATAGTAGCCGCATTCGAACTATTTCAACAACATGATGGAACTTTTAGTCGCGATTTGTGAAGGGTAAAGAGAACATGTACGTTATTACAATGTTTTGGAAAAATTGAAAAGGAAGATAGATAAAATGATGATACAGTAGAGTAGCTTGTGGTCTGAAACGTTTTTTAAATAATAATGAATTTTTAATTATTTAAAATTTTTTCTACGATGATGTGAAATATGTATACATCCTCTACAATATCATTCATATTGAGTACAAGTGCTGTGAAAGTGCACATCGCTTTAAAGCAATTTGAGACAGAATTGTCTGAAATTCGAGAGAACACTGCATGATATCAAACGAATGTTGAAGATGTGTTCCCATATCATCGAAAAAACGAACACCAGAATCTAAAGGAACTCTTAATATAAATGCCAAGAGAGTATGTGAAGTTATTACAAATCAACTTAAAGAACAATTCTTGAAATCTCAAATATTTGGTTCTTTTGAAATAGAGGATCCTCAGAAATTTAGTTCTTTCAGAGAAACTTTTCATGACGAGCACTTTTGCCTCAAATTACAGTGCATTTATTTGGAAAGAGACATTTATGAACTGTCTGTGATCTATGGCAATGATACGTTTGCAAATCTATATTCAGTGTCTGATTTCTTCATATTCTTTAAGCAACATTCTTTCGAGAAATCTTTTTCTGAGGCTTGCAAAACATTGAAAATAATATTAACAACACCAGTTATTACAGCTGAATCCAAAACGAGATTCAGTACACTAAAAATGGCTCATGACTCATGGTTCATGAGTCAAGATTGACTGAATACATTGGCCGTCTTTTCGATTTATAAGAAAAAAATTGGTAAAATTCCTAACTTCAAAATGTTTGCACGGCATAAGAACAACCATGCACCACTGTTGTACAAATGTACAACACTGTACAGTTACATGGTGAGTACCTAGATCCTCTAAAGTAGGACCCACTCTTTCGAACTCTCAGCATTCCGAAGAATAAGCGATGTCATTAGCGTAATTATTACAAAAATATTTTTTGTTGATATACCAGTATTTAATCAAACGTCTTAATAAAGAACATTACTTCTGTTTTTTGTTGCAAACATATATATTTAAATGATTAGTTAATTGATATCACAGGCCTGCATCTACGAAATTGTCTGCAAAGTTGATTTATATAGATTTTGGTGTGTTGAATTCAGAAAAAATAACGAAAGTACCATTTCTCGACATTTTTGTGAAACTCTTTCATAGAAGTCTGCTATTTCATTGGGCGACGCTCGATGAAAAGCATTGCAAGAGCTGATAATCTATCTTCTGCCATTGCATTGCATAGAAAAGTTTTAATCCTTTTTAGACTGGACAAACAAGTTCTACCTCACATGTAATTATATGAGAATGGTGAGAATTACTCTTAGCAGTTTAACACGTTCAATAAACGCAGAACTTACGTTATTATCTCTGATGAATTTCATTAATGCCAAAGCCCCAGATATATTCCTGAGTTCTTGTGTACTGTAGGTTATTTTTTTTAAACTGTCGGAAATTTATTTGTAAAATGGGATTTAGTAATGAAAATCGTGCTCTCGATTTGAAGTAGTTGAGTGCTGGATGTTTCAAGAAAGAATATTCTTTCACGAAGGACATGATGAGGAATAAAAGCCCAAATCTATCGGTGATTTTCCCTTGTAGACTTTATTACATCAGAGCGAATATTTCTTATTAACTCTTGTCAAAAACACTACTTTCTTACTTTACTCGGAATCAACTTGTTTAAGGTAGGAATCCCAGAATTCTGAAAACGTGTACAGACTTTACTTCTTCCCGTAGCGCGTTACACCCAGTTTTTAACTCGTGTTTTTTCGACATAAAATTAGTAAAATAAAGTTTATTTGTTTAATATTTTTATTTGTGTTCACTGAACATAGTAAAATACAATATTCAACTATTATACTATACAATGTATCTTAACTATCTAGCGATCCTTAAAGTACTCATCATTTTTTATTCAATTTTTTCACGCTAAACCATTTAGTTCTTTTTTGTAGAAATAATTAGTGTATTAAGTGTACCACCAAACCAACCTACAACCACAACCTTAGGGCTATTAAAAACCCATAAATTCAAAATTGCAAACAAATTACCTTCACATCTTCAATGCAAATGTGCATTAAAAATAGTGAATATATTAGGTAGGCATTTACATTGATTTTTTTATGTAAATGCTAATTTTCGTTCTTCTAACTTAATGTGAATACCTGTAGAACTTTTTAAGAAAAGATCAACTGTTAAAACAGGTTCTATTGTCCCAGGTAACAGTTTGTAAGCTCTCAAGATCTTGCTAACAATAGATTTCATTCCTATCACACCATATTTGCGCCCTGAAAGCAGAAAAGATAGCACAGTATAATTTAAATACAGAATTAGTGTTGCATATCTCATCACAGATTCAAGTTTAACTAACATTCAAATTTGTCTGGTTGATTAACAGCGTAAAATATTGTGTCATCAAAAAAATAATTATTTTGTTTCACCAAATGGCGAATGAATCCAACAGAAAATATAAAATTAACTCACCTATACAATTTCTAGGGCCACTACTAAAAGGTATATATGCATAAGGATGTCTT
The DNA here is from genome assembly GCA_017312745.1 of Gryllus bimaculatus. Lineage (NCBI taxonomy): Eukaryota > Metazoa > Arthropoda > Insecta > Orthoptera > Gryllidae > Gryllus > Gryllus bimaculatus. The sequence continues at coordinate 73,915 of BOPP01000516.1, read as the reverse complement.
CCTTTAACTCTTTCAGGAGAAAATCTTTCAGGATCAAATTTTTCCGGATCAGGAAAATAGTCTGGATGTCGATGAATGAAATATGGAGCAATCCCTATAGTTGTGCCTGGACGTAGCTGGTATCCATCTACAATATGAAAAAAAAAATGTAATGGATTTCAAAAAAATGTTGCTGAGAGTTTCAAGATTTTATTTTCCCTAAAATAAACAAAAATATTTACTTTTCTGAGTGACTAATTTGTATTTGTTTAAGAAGTATGTAATCAAAATGTGAAGAATGAAGCTTAATTTCAAGAATTAGTTAAAAAAAAATAATTAAAGAGATGTCTCTAGTGTAAGATTATTTGCGCCGATCTGGATGGCCGAGGTCACCGAGGCTGAAAGGGCCATAGCCGCCTAGGCCCGAAGAACCGCGAGTTCGAATCCCACCTTGGGAATAGATGTTAGTGTGTTCGTGTTGTACCTACGAGTTGTTCCTGCAGTTCCCCCTACTTAAGAAACAACCACAGTGGTTGCTATATGACCAAATTGTTAAAAAGTGACCTAGAACAAAAACTGAAGTAGGTCCGTAATCATTAAAATGTTCTATGATTTAAAGAACGCGCCTATTAGAAATTTATTTGAGGTCTTTAGAAGATTGTTAGGACTCGAAAATTGTGGTAGATTAACAACTAATATTATTGAAAAGTCAAGTTTTTAAATCGGTTCAGCGAGAATACAGGGGGGAAATCGACTGCAGCAATTAACACTCAATTCCCAAGAATAAGAAGTGATTTGCACAAGGTATTATGTAAACATCCCTTTTCCGGATGAACTACACCATCTCAGCAAATAAGATGTTCAAAATCTGGATGTCCCGGATGTCTACACGTGCAGTTTTTCATTTTTGTGCATGTTATACAAACATTAATACCACATGAAAGAATTTGTTCAAATGTCAACATCACGCACAACCTCACGATAAAGCGGGCAGCTTCGATGTCAGGTAAGGAAGCACAGGACGAGGAAGGAGGCAAGGAAGGGTGGGTTTGGACAGTTCGACCAAGCCCGGGCAGGCCAGGGGAGGTGAAGCAGGGAAGGTCCTGCCAGGCAAGACTAGGGAGACGATACACTGGTCAGAATGCACTAATTTTCTGGCATGAATGACTAGTAACTAAATATCCGGACAATTGACTTTAAATTTCACCTGTGATTTAATCGTACGGGTTTCTACTATTAAATACAAAATATATTAGCATAACGAGACAACCATCACATTAAAATGTTTGTGAAAAATATCACAGAATGATTAACAAGGTAAATATGAAGTAATTATAAAAAATATTAGGTTTCTGTTGTGTAATAATATATTAGTGTTTAAGTAATCGTAAGAATGTAATTTAGTAGTAAAAATGCTAAAGGATCCACGAATAGGGATAGAGACCATGTCAAGGAGAAACGGGGAAGTTTGTGTGCTATTTGTGGGATGTGGTAGCCCGATTCTTAGATTCTCGGTAGAGAGGGGGGATAGTAGATGAGCTACGCTGACGCAACCGGTGCCCCGCAGACCCCCCAAAACGTGGGGTTTCTGTACAAAAGTATTTTGTGATAATACATTTTGTAAAAAAACTCATCAATTGAATATTTAATTAAGCTTATCTTTGATTATTACTGCAATTAAAAGGGGAAAGTCCAAGAAACAACAGCAACAACAATGGCAAAGAATTTACTGAACAATCAGTGGTTGAGAAAATGGGTTTTCACAGAGCTTCCGCCGCTCCATATGGAGGGTGTCCTATTAACTACGAGTCAAACTCTAAACAACAATGTGGAATCATGGGGGCAAGTAATACGCCGAACAGATATTGTTTGAAATGCTTTTAGTTTTTGATACGGTTAATCATCTTTGAATGTTTAAATGGAACTATGTTTTTCTAATCGGCAATGGATAGATCCTAAAAAGGCAAATGCATTGACGTATCGCGATAGTTATATAAGGATAAAATTATATTTTCTGACGTGTGATTTCAAATTCCTCGTATGAAAATCACGTATTTAAAGAAAATAAAATTCGTTGAACTCTCTAAATTTTTGAAAACGACAGACATTAAGAAAACGTAAGAAGAATTTTTATGCTAGTGATATTTGGAACTATTAATTATAACACAGTTAAAAACTGTGTGACGTGCTACGGGGAGAAGTTAATTTGAAGTTACATTTATGTGCAGAAGCAAAACAAGGGACCATCTAAGGATCAGGGAAACTTGACGACAACCTGATCGAGATGGGGGTCGTTGACCCAGAAGCTGATGTACAATACTCGTTACAGGTTCTTTACAATCCAAATGGTATATACATTAAATGTCATTGATAAAATTAATATTACTTTCCATTTGAATGCTCGGTATAGTCTCAAATTGTATAGAAACAAGCAGAAAAGTTTTTACTTGGACTTAAACTTTTGTATCAAATTTAATAGTTTAATGTAATCTGGCAAGGTGTTGTAAATAATGTACATGTATTATATGTGAAATTTTGTTGATACTGTCACCTGATATGACTACTACGGCGAGTGGTGTAGTTATAGACATCGGTGTTGGCTGAAAATATATTCCGACTCTTAAGTAAGTCAATTTTGGCAAAAACAACTGATTCGTATAACAAGAGACAAGGTAATGGTAAAATACCTACATTAATAAAGAGGGAATTACAGAAACCACGTGGGTGGAATTTGCTCATTATTCGAACAATTCTTTTTTATAATCTGAAAGTCTGGGAGATATAAGATGTATTTTCTCAGAATATTATGCCATATCTCAGGCGGGAATGAACTTCGCTATACACAACGAGCAGTATGAAGATTGACTGAATTGGAAAGAATTCTGAAAGCGTAGCATAAAGAACTTAATTTAGGGTTCAATTCATTTAAATGTACGTTGCATTTAAGGTTTGACTGAATTGAAAGACCTACGAGTAAAAATGTTGTACCTTAACATCAGTCAATGGCACACCATTCATTTTCAATGGAGTACAGGGCTGTCAATTTGAAATGGAAAACTGCATTGAAACCGTTTTCTTTTAATTTGTTACGAAACTAATTTGAAAATCTGATATTGTATGGTTTCTATATAGCAAAGAATATTCGTTTCATCCACACAGAGAACTGTTCTCCCATTTCTAATCGTCGAGGGCATATCGCTTAGGTATATAGAAAGATCGAAAGAGAATATGGCCTAAAATCGATTCCTATTGAACTCCACAAGTAATTGGCAAAGTTTCGGAAAGAATCGGAAAGTCGTCAATCATGTTCAATCGTCAAACATCCGCAACTCATTTTCTGAATGATTGGATAACAAATTTAATTAGGGCAGGAATTGTAAGAGGATTTAGATATGCCTTCCTTCTTTTATATGAAATCAAAAGTAGCACCAAGTATTTTCCGTTTGGTCGCTGTAAGTCAGCGTACTAACTCCTCATTCTAGAGGAAGCGGCTTTTAAAGAAATATATGATACAATACCAATTTTTACTTCTTCGTCTAATTCTCTTAGACATATTGGTACGGCAGGGTAAAGTCTCATGGTTTCTTTCATTACTAAATCTAAATATTTCATATTTAGCAGGTCTTCTGGAGTAGCTTCACGAGCGGAATCCCCAAATATTGTATTCAGCTCATCATATGCTTTCTCCTGGAAATATTGCAAAAATATATCAATGCGTTATGACGTTAACAATTCAGTCTAAGAATAACTTAATAATAACAATAATAATAATAATAATAATAATAATAATAATAATTATTATTATTATTATTATTATTATTATTATTATTATTATTATTATTATTATTACAAAGGAGATTCTAATACACCACTTCTCCTGTTCTGCATTTATTTGATTTAATTATCTAGACAAATGGCGCAAACTACTTCGGATACTAGCAACGCCAGTAACATATTTGTTTTACATGGACGACAGTCACGAAATGTCACGAATCTCTCTAAAAGGTTGTAATTTCGATTTCCTCCCTAATTTTCTAAAAAACACCTAGAGCGCCGAAAATGGAACAGGTAAAAACATACGTAGAAAATAATCAAATACAAATTTTGGAGACGTTTTTGAGAAAAACGTAAAAAAATTCTTGTAGTTTCGAAAAATTGAACATGACCTTATTTCGAAATCTGTTTCTAATGAACATATTTCATTAACAAAAAAATCTTCACACATTTTTACTTCTATGAAGACATCGAAAAAATGAAAACTTAAGCAATTTTCGAAAAATTAATGGATTAAAAAGGTTAAAATAAAATTAAATATTTTGGATTTTTTGAAATTCTACCTGACACTTTATGTAAAGCAGAACCCAAAATTAAAATATCGTTTTCAAATTCAGTGCACCGCGACATTAGCTTTGTCGATTGGGATATCAGTTTTGGTGAAAATCCTACTTAAAATTTACCTGCTAGCATTGTTTACAGACACACGGACAAACGTTCAATCCATTGTTCTGCATCGAACCTATAAAACATAGATGTTAGAATAAGTAACTGACTAATAATATAGGGTAAGATTGATCCTCTTTTTCTCTACCAGGATCATGCTATAAGTGTTTTTCTGTCAGAAATTCAACGTTTGTTCCGCATTTTACAATACTCTCTCTATACTGCATAAGCAGTAGCAAGAAAGGAAAATTGTGACGTACAGAGAATACGTTCGTAATGTTATGCTCTGGAACATCCAAGAAACAATAAGTATCTCCGTATTTATTGGATTGAATTGGCCTTATTTTACGTGGCGAGACTCGGGCCATCAGGCCCGCTCTTCCGTCTGACCACGCAAATTTCGCTACGCACCTTTCACCAACTAGGAGAGAAAGGAGGTATTTGGGCGAGAAACAGGCGATTTGAATTTAGCTCAGAGGCGTCATTTAGGCTTGAGGATCTTTTACATGCAAATAAATCTACGAACATGGGACAGCCGGCTTTACTTCCCCTCCGAAGGAAGGCGTACGAAGGATTTTTTCGCCCTTAAAAATCCGCGGCTTCGATGGGGTTTGAACCCGCCAACTTGGGTACAACAGTCCAATAAGCTAACCGTTACACCATCGCCGCCGCTTTGTTCGTTAACGAGCGTAATATCGAAGGCCTAAACATGAACTAACGCATGCCAATGGGAAGCAACGCCAACCATAGTTAATAGTTAACTTATTAATAACAGTCGCATATTAATTCAAGTGCGGTAAACGGTGTACCCACGAATAAATGGGAATATAATTGAAAGAAAAAGTTGTTGATTTTAAAATGTATTACATATATTACGTAATTATATTACAATCAGGTTTTGCTAAATTGTTCGAAAAAATTTTTGATTTCTCAGTTTTAGAAGAGCCACATATATTTTTAAAATATTCGGTTCTTGCGGACCTTTCCGCGAAGATATTTTTAAGGGCGAAAAAATCCTTCGTACGCCTTCCTTCGGAGGGGAAGTAAAGCCGGCTGTCCCATGTTCGTAGATTTACTTGCATGTAAAAGATCCTCAAGCCTAAATGACGCCTCTGAGCTAAATTCAAAATCGCCTGTTTCTCGCCCAAGAAATACCTCCTTTCTCTCCTAGTTGGTGAAAGGAGCGTAGCGAAATTTGCGTGGTCAGACGGAAGAGCGGGCCTGATGGCCCGAGTCTCGACACGTAAAATAAGGCAAATTCAATTCAATTCAATTTAATATACATAAACAAGACCTTTCTTAATTATATTAGTTCAACGTGCACTGTTACTGAAAATTTTGAAAGGTACTGCAACACGATTTGGGCAAGTCTTGCTGCACGAGAATGCCGGAATTTTCAGTGAGCGTTTTGCATGGGGACATTCCGAATCTTTTTGAAAAGAATCGATAGGCGTTGACCATGCTATCACTTAAACCGTATTTGCACTTTTCCTTTTGACGAACGATTTCGGGCGTTTTAGCGTAACACGCTCATGGGCGCAGCGACGTCTGTGCGAATGCGCGAGCTCCCTAAAACTTCCTAAATCGTCCGGCAAGAGGACGCCTTCAAAATCAAAAAGGTTCTACTAATAAAATCCATAAAAGATGAACCAGTAACCAGGAGAGATGGCTCTGGGTGTCTACTGATGTTATTATTGTACCTCTGAACGGGAGGCCCTCGGTTCGGTATAGGATTATCGACACTGGCTTGTCATCTAGGTCGAATTCTGTTGCTGCCTAGAGGAGAATTCTAGTAGCCGGCAGCTCTGATCGGTAGTTCTTCGTGGTGTCTCCGATCGATTCCAGCCGAATGTCGGTGCAGTACCCTAACAAACGGGCCACAAACTGACATTTCCTTGTCCTATCTTCAGTCCTTACTTACACACAAACTAACATGCACTAGTGTCACATATGCCGAGAGACCTGTTGGGAGCTAAGAGCTTGTCCCAGATGGGGCGGTGCCTGGTTAGGGAAAATCCCGCTTGCCGACGGTAGATCAGGGCCGGAGCTCGCCACACAGCGGGAGGAAGTCCTCTGCCACCTCCCGAGCAAAAAAACGAATCGCACTTACGGGACAAATGAGCTTGTTAGTGGATGTGCCTGGATTCACTATCAATCAATCAACGAACCAGTAAATGCTTGCCTACGCAAATATTGGAAAACGAAACCCTTATTCGACGTACCTTGGGAAAAACATTGCGCCTTTGTTGACGTCGTCCTTGAAATGCGACTGCTAATGTACTGACTAGAAACACTTGCAATTAAATAATAGTATTGCAATCAGTCCTCAAAAATGTGTTAATCTCAGTACATGCGCATTGATCGGAAATTTCTGATGAGAATGGCTTGTTTTATGTTGTAAAATCTTCAATATTTTTGTGTGTTGTACTCATTTATTTCGTTAGTTTATAATAAATCATAAAACAAAGAATGATAATTTTTAATATGCAACGAATTTATATAGGTCGTGATATTTCGATAGATTTGTTAGTTTGTTAATTTTAATGTGTTGATTTAGCTTCTATACAAATTCTTGTTTATTTATTTGCAATGATTTTTATGACCTGAATAAGAACAAGCTCAGTATTTTTAATAAAAATGTATTTCTTTTGACGTTTTCACCCTGATCTTATCTGAATAGATGATTTTTACGACTTGTCCATGCCTTTGACGATTTTTTATGAAAAAGCTGTTTGTTTGTGATGTGGTGTCAACAAGCTTGGACAATAGATTTTTGAATAAAACACACATAGGGTTGAAGAGTCGAAAGAAAAAAATATAAAAACATACTGAGTATGTTTTATTAAGGTCATAAAATTCTGTTTGTTAATATTTATGCTGCGGTGAACTGTGTATTAAAACCTTAAGATATAATAATAAATGCTAAAAACAGTAATAAATATAATAACCATGATTTAATTCATAAAACCAACAAGTAAAATTAAGCTTAATAATGTAAATTACCTGACATTGCGGATGGTTTGCGAGTAACCACAAACAGAATCCCGATGATGTAGCAACTGTATCATGACCCTGAAATGATAATACCAGTACATTAAAAATAATATATTTGAAAATTTAATGTAAGTTAAAATGCTTGTATACATTAGCAACCTTTACTTTAGCCATCATCAAGAAGTAAAACAATACCAACCGCTAACAAGAAAGTGCCAACTTGATCCTGGATATCTTGATCAGTAAAATACCCATCTCTTTCATGCTGCAGTAGTAAATCTAAAAAGGGAGTCTTCTTTTTGTATCCTGGAATTTAAGAATGTTAAACTGAGAATTACCATCTTACCAGTAATGTTTTATTATCACATTTATATTGGAATCTGTAACGGTTTAGAGTATGGGATACGAAGAGCACTTAATTTGTGTATGTGTGAGTAGGTGGGATGAAATTTCCAATAAGTATATTTAGACTTTTAATATGCATTCCCATTTCATAAAATATTAAAATTATTTTAACATTATAATACTAAATTCCCCGAGGATCGCTCTCTTTCATTAATTACGAATGGAAAGACGTATTTACTTGCACTAAGAAAATTTATGAAATAGGGACGATAGTACTCTGCCCTATGAGAACAGGATGTGAATCTCTCTTAAAAGGTTAACTGAAATATTTTACTTTTGAATTTCTCAAAATTATGGTATTATCCTTGTGTAAACGGATTTGCGAACGTAATCCATTTTTTGTATTCCATAACCGCCGTAGTATTGCAATCGATGGGGTGCAAAAAGGGGGATCACCTTATCAAAGGTGAGATAAACGATACTTTTTAAATTTTGTTTATATTGTTATTACTGCGAAAGCTCTAATTTCCTCACATCGAAATACTTCGGAAAAAGTTTTGGTAGTCAAAAAAAGGCAGAAGGAAAGAAGAATATAATACAAAAACCTGCACTACACTTACGGAAATAATTATCTCATAAATTGACGCGTCAGGAATCACTAACAACCAAACAAGCAACAACGAATTTCGTAGGACTGCATAAGCCCTAACGTAAAGGAGAGTTTACTGCTAATTAGTTCCTATTCCTTTAGAGTTATGCAATAGAGTTCATTGCCTTGAGAGAGAGAGAGAGAGAGAGAGAGAGAGAGAGAGAGAGAGAGAGAGAAAGTGAGAGAGTGGAGAGGAGAGAGGCGAGGAGAGTGGAGAGGAGAGTGAAGAGGAGGGAGAGAGATGGAGAGAGAGACGTAACACCTAAAATTTCTTAAACGATGTAAATCGTTTTGTAATTGTAATAGGTATTCCTTTACGTTATTTCGAATCACTTCAAGGAATAACTGATTCGTAAGAAATGTAACAAAGATTATTTTCACATGTTTGGTTATCACAATATCACAGTCTGGAAAACTGATAGTTATTTTGTAGCAAATATTATATCCTAAAATATCCTGAACTAATGAAAGGAACTGGTTTCACTGCAACACGAATTTCTCCAATAGGTCTTCCATCTTTTAATATTAATTATTTTTAATATCAGAAACATCTTTAATATAAAAAATATTTATGTACCACAATAATAAGACTAATTTTTTTTCGAATACAATTTATCAGTATAAAAAATCAATCAATGATTTATCAGCTTTACAAAATCTCGAAAACATAAAATAATTTAATTCTAGACTGAAACATCAAGAAATTAATATGAAATGCAATTCCCTACTTTTATTCAAATTATTTAGACAGTAATATATACGTATTATAGCCGCAAGAGTAAAAAGAAATGTTTAAATAGTAATTGTTGTGCTGTATTAAATAAATTGAACTAGGAAGGGCTGAAAATAATGGTAAACATCTTTACAATGACAATAACGAGTGTCATAATGAGTCACTGACTGACAATTCGACAGAAGGTTATGCCCTTATATTCTCATTTCCTGGACGTGTGACCACAGCAGTAACAACATCAATGACGATTTCAAAAATAAGTGTTAGAAACACTAAAAATTATATGAAAGATTAAATTAAAATGAATAAAATACAATCTTGGGTAAGAAAATTGATTAAATCAAAGTACGATGTCTAATAACCAAAAATGATTGTAAAACAAAACTGAAACCTTATTAGGAATTATCCTTCTCTTGTATTTCATTTGCCTCGTCACTATCTAATGTTACTTCAGGAAAAGTTTTATTTTCTTTATTCCAATAATTATTCAATTAAAATCTGAAATTATTTTTTCAGTATAACATACTGTTTCCACTTCTCGAGTGTCACCTGAAAACCTTTAATATTTGTATGTAACTGTTATTATAAAACAGTTACAACAACACAGAAGCAGCAAAACATATGTTTGTCAATGCAATGCACTTGAAACAACATCCCCTACCTGTAGGTACTTCGAAATTCGTAGCATCAAATTTGACAGTTACATGCATTTCAGCCTCTTCTGCTTTTGTTTGTCATCTAATAAAAATTAATTATTGCCTTCTGCAATAAACTTTACATGATAGTTTTGTAAAGTTGTAAATATGTACGGTGTGTTCATGGATTTGGTCATAACTATTTATTGCACAAATTACTAGTAACTATTCGGCCTCTGGCCGAAGGCACTGACTGACGTGAAGTGTCTTGACATTGAAAATAACGGAGCATTACTCCAATGCAGGTGCCCAATGCCCCAAAATGGGTTCAGGAACGCAGTGTGCTAAATTAAAAGAAAACAAATGCTGAAACAAATGTTTAAAAACTTAACAAATTCAAACCAAAACGACACGAATTAGAAAATTCAATTTCATAATGGTCACAATACCGCGTTTCCAAAAATCTCATTGACGCAGGGGATGTTGGTAACAACAAGGTCTGCTAAACCTTTCATTTTTGCTGCCAACGTTCCTTCAAAATTATTCCAACTTCGTACGTTGCTTGAAAAACAATGATATTAAGATATACATTCCTATAATGAATGAACGAATGTTATTATATTTGTGAACAAGGCAGTTAAATATTTCTCACTTCTAGCTTGTCTTTTCACCATTTGTACTCAATTAAATGTGCAAATATGTGAGAAATACCACAAAAGGTTTTAGCACCACTCCTGTTGAAAGAAAATATTAAGTTTGAACATACAAAAATTTTACAAGTAGTTTTTTCGTGATTTTTTATTTCCTTTATTATACAATTTACTGTTAAATGCTTTAAACTCACCTTTTTAGTAATCAGAGAGCCTCATACAATAATCATATTTAGTGGAAAGTTTCAAGAGTTTAATGTTAGATATGTCCGTTACGGACATTTTATGGGTGTCCCACTTTTGGCCCCTCTTGTTCCTTTTCGTCACTGCTTAGGTGTGACGAGGTAAATTTTTTTAAAAGAAAGAAATATCTGTGTAGGTATACATAATTAAACAAAGAAGTAAGGAGGGAAAAAATAGATTTAAATATCTACAAAAGTCAAAGTGGGATCCCCAAAATATATACATACATAGTATATCTATTTTTATATCCATAAATCCATACATAGTTCGAGCTCAGCTCCCGTCGGGGCAAGACCTCCGCCGGAGTCGCTCCTCGTGATAAAGTGTACGC
>BOPP01000516.1:47932-62891 GCA_017312745.1 Gryllus bimaculatus | reverse complement strand
GGTACGACCTGTGAAACACCTAGCGTTTTATTATGCTGTGTACTTTAAGTTCTATTCGGACACAAGTATAGCTAAAAGGAAGTGTATGTAAACGCATATAGTGCACAATATAAATAAATATTAACAATTAGTGAAATAACAAAATGAAACTGCCCTGGCCTCGGCCCAGAGTATCCGTGCAAGCGAATATTAACTTACAACCGGAAACAAAATCTGCCTTACAATGCCCAGTCAACCGATCCCACGCAGCTTTACGCCAGAACAGCACAGCGTACGAATGGCAACACCATCAACAAATGCCAGCCACACCCCTGTCGTCAACCATCGCAGAATGTCACGGCATCTTCAATTACCACCCACAAATTTTAGCTCGTAAGTACGCCAGCGGCAAGCAGCCTTCATGCGGCGGGGCCGGCGTTTGGGCGGGCGGGGGCGCGCGCCCACCCTCCACAAAACCACAACAACAGTCGTGGCCTTCAAGAAAATGATAAACGGTGACCACTGAAATGCTCAACACCTGATAACCCACGAAGAAGCCAAGTACAGACGGATGCGCCCAATGTAAATGCCCTACGCCAAACGAAGACGCACGAATGATGCGTAGTCAATTTATAATACTAAACCTACACGACATTGACAGCGAAAATGTGATTCCTCTACAAAATAAATTCACCCCTCATAATGAATGAAACTCAAACTCAAAAATAAACGGCCGGGGAAGCAATCAAATCTTCTATCCACCCATATTTATACCCGGCTTAACAAATGTCCCCAAAATGATGCACATTCTCAAGCCCCGAAAAAGTAAAACAAGCAAGACTTACAGTTATAAAATGTATAGTAATGAAATAAACTAATGCCACGCACAGTGCACGCGATTCCGCTTGATTAAATAAAGCCTCGAACGAAAAAAGCCAGCATATCATACTTACCAACTCAAACAAGACAGAGCTATTTAGAGTTGTACTCCCATACTACATCCACAATTGATAAATGAATGAAGTGGTGATAACAGCCAATTAAAAACCCTCGCGAATATACAGTCCGCTAACTTAACACAACGTGCGCGCCACAGACTAACTAAACGCCCCACTTCACTTTTCTTCGTTGCATCTTGAACAACCTCCAAATAATAAAGAATTCTAACAAAATAGCAGAAACTCGTAAATGCCATCATAAAATTTGAATCCTACAAAAAGAAAACAGACCGTTCATAGTGTCATAGATGTCAAGATTTACCGGACACACAAGTCTATACTGCATGCCAGAAATCCCTAAATGCGTAAAATGTGGCCTGAAGAACACTTCACTGAAAGACTGCCAAGAAGGGATAGAAATGCACCAGCCATATGCCGCTTATGCTTCTGATAATCACCCTGCCAACTACAAGGATGCCCAGAATACCAGAATATATGAAAAGCCCAGAATTCAAGTATAGAAAAATCAGACATTCCAAAATTCCAATTTTAAATCCATTTACATATAAGCAGAAGCAAATAGTTCCGAATGCCTCAGATTTTCCCTCCTTTACCCACCCACTCCTCAAAATAACACTTCCAATCCCAACCCACAATCCGCCCCCATAGAAAACACGAGCAACCTCATGAAATGGCAATTTTATCCAAATCCCAAACCATATGCGGAATACAAGCAACATTATTCTAATCCATGGAACTACAAACGAACAACAAGACAAACTCAGTCAATCCTTAGATAAAGCCTTTCCAGAGATTCGAAAACATTTATGAAACAGCAAAAAAAAAAAAACCCAAAACCAAAAAAAAAAAAAACCACCAACCCAAAAAAAAAAAAAAAAAAACAAAAAAAAAAAAAACAAAAAACAAAAAAACAAAAAAAAACAAAAAAAAAAAAACCAAAAAAAAACAAAAAAAAAAAAAAATTCCGTGCCAAAAAATACCCTTTCTTAATTTAATCACTACACTAGATATCCAAAATGCGTTAATGGCGGGAAAATTAAAATTCTACTCTGCAACGCTAATGATATACATCCAGCCACCGCGAGAGCGCTAATACCAATTCTCACCGAACAAGCCATAGATATCATGCTTATATCTGCAAACACACTGATCACAGATAAAAGCTATCCTTCAAAATTCCGGGCGATATGAAATCTACTCTAGTGACTGAACATCCGGACGGAACTGCCACGCGAACGGCCGTTATCATTCGTAAAACGCGTCAAACATCATGAGCCCGTTACCGAATACAAAAACAGAAGAAATTCAGGCCCACTCTCCGGTAATGATTAACAGAAAATGGAGAAACCACTAACCCCTAACAGCAGTTTATTGTCTCCGCCAAATCACCAAATAACGGAAGAGTCAATTTGCTACTGTTTCTAAAAACGCTTGACGTGAGATTCATAGCCGGCGAGACTACCAACGCAACATCAACAATGGCGCCTCACGTCTCAATACCTTAAGGCAGAATCTACTAAGGCCCCAATAAACAAATTAAATGTGATTACACTGTCAACAGGAGAACCTGAGAACCTCATAACTGGCCCACTGTTTATGAACAAAAAACGCCTGATCTTTTAACTTTTTCTTAACCAAAGCGAATATTATCAAAAACCCATGCTACAACAAGCATTAAAACCAACTACGACCTTAGTTCCGATCATACGCCAGTAGAGTGATATCTGCTTCGTCCGCCAGTTCACCACCTATTGAGCCGACAGTTCACCACCTAAACTGTAGTAAGTTTACTAACTGGCCGATAAATTTCAAAGTATACTGCCTTAACAACTCGTTAAGCCCCGTAAATATGCCTCTTAAAATCAAGCAATGATGATAGATACTGCAGTGTTTACATCTAACAGAGGTTATACGCGCCGTGCCGGAAACGCTGCCTGGAGAGCAACACCGAAACCTGAATAATCAAGAACTTACCGTATCCCCAAAGCAAAATTAGCACAAAAAATAAACTGCAAAAACGCCCGATTCGTTAGAATCTATATGCCTACACCAACAGCCCCTCTGAAGACTAAAAAGAAACTTAACGCATCAGCCACCCAGCAACTAAAGAAGAGAAGCTAAAAGACCTCTATCAAAACACCAAATTTCCAATGCGATAAATTCCTGTCTACAAACAGCTATAACTTAATTACTCACTGCTGGAAGCAACAAAAAAAACCAACGGGGAGGGGACCACAACAACAATCTCCCTATTTAGAAACAAGATAGCACTTAGGCGCCCACAAATCCTGAAGAAAGCCGCCGATGTCTTGCCTATACCACTTTTCTACAGTATTCAAACCAATAGCTAAACGAAGTATGTCGGAAATACCGTATAGAATTTACGAGGCCTCCCCTCCAACATCGGCATCCATCAAGACGGTCAATTTATGTGAAATAGAAGAAACCATTAAAAAGCACATAAATCCTTACTAAAGCCCCAGAATGATCTTATACTGGACAATTTTACAAGAATTACCCAAGGCAAGCACACCCTTTGTCACATCCATCTTTAATCGCCATTATAAGCGAGAGCCACTTATCGACTCTCTGGAAGTATGCCACAAGTGATAGCCATAGCCGAAACCTGCGAAAACCTGCCCTAACAACGCTGGGCCAATTCATACAGGGGACCAAATAAAGCCGCTCCCAGTTATTTCCAAGCTATTTGAAAAAATACTTTTACAACGGCCCCTCTTAAACCAATTAACGATAATATAATACCAGAACTTTCAATATGGGTTTCGTGAAGGTCACTCAACTAATAATCAAACACCGAATTATAACAAGGATATCTCAAAGCCTAGCAGGGCCAAAAAGAAATATTGCTCTGCCTTTACCTTTTCTTGGACGCTACAGCAAGCATTGATAAGGCTCTGGCCATGCCAGCGTCTGCTATGCAAAATCAAACAATTACTCCCGCACTCATTCTATACATTTTTATAAAACGTATAAAACCATCCAAATTAAATATCAAGATGGCTTCTCTGAATTTAAGCCACAGACAGCTGCGTGCCTCCCTCAAGAAGATCCTAGTCACCAATTCTGCTCCTACGTAATTCTATACTTCTGGACTTACCAACAACAGCAACGCACAATGATGGCTGACATTTGCCTGATGACACAGCTATTTTAGCTGTCGACGAGCGACTCAACTCGAGCCATCCCCAATCTCTCTTAGACTAAAGCGTGAACATATTCTAGACTTACCCTTTAGATTCTCTTCATAGTAACTTCTATCATGTACACCATTTACTAATTGTTCCAAGTGAACAGATTGTAAATTAGCAGAATTGAAAATTAAAAAAAAAAAAAAAATCCATACATACTGTGACAGGTCAACATTCTACTCTTTCCCTGCATTAGTTTAGATATGTAATTTTAACTTACCAAATTCATTTTCATGTTTATTCTTTGCACTGTCGTCCTCCTTGAGCGAGAATTCTCTCTTCCTTTTTTGTATTATCTACAATCAGACCTGAACAATTATAGATAGCATTACACACTAATATTGAGAATAAATAACTATTTCATTTACCCACGTACCTTGTTTGCAGTTTCACGCACGATTTTTAATGACGTCTTTAGCTGTTTCCCTAATTCAGTGAAATTGAATATAAAATCTGGATAAAGCCAAGGTCGCATACATCTTTTCACAATACAGGTTTCAACACTGCAGACAAAAATAAATGATATCATTTCAAACTATAGTTTGCTATAATATTATACAATACTTAATGTAATGAAGATTTATACATAGTGATATAATAATGATGAAGAATCTTCTACATAACATTCAAATGGAAATCTTTCTGTTAAGTGTTTACATCATTTTTAATGTTTCCATCATCAAACAAATCCGCATTTTATTATTTTGCATCATTTTTTAAATAAGGAAATTTAATAATAATAGTAACAATAATAATAATAATAATAATAATAATAATAATAATAATAATCTCATCTCTTTATGGACGATCCGAAACTCAATGCTAGGAGCTTGAAACAACTGCAATCCTTAATCAACACTGCGTCTATCTTTAGTAAAGATATTAACATGTCATTTGGTAACGACAAATGCACTAATCTCAATGTACGAAAACAGGAAACTGCGCCACCGAACCAACAATTTTAGGTATTGATGAATGGAGACTGGATGCTATGTATAAATATCTTGCAATATGGCAGAACTCCACAATTGTTCACACCCAGCTAAAGAACTTCACGGAATAGTCTTCTTCTTTGGTCCTATCTTCCAAATACGAAAGTTAGGTGACCCATAGCGGGTTTTCTTGGAATACATTACTCAGGGTGGTTTCCTCACGGAATAGTACCGGAGTAGATTAACTGAAGTTAAAGTACTCAACGCAAATTCGTCAGATAAGAACGATATTAGAGTCATTACCATCAACATCTGGGCCGTATGAAATTAACCTCTTATTTTGGAATAATTAATTGGTCTGACTGATTTAAATTTGTTACACAGAATAACAAGACCATTGATCATTAAGACTGAAAACATTACAAACACCTTATATCCAAGAAAACTAAAAAAATACCTACCTGCCCTTTAAACCTCATCTGATATAGACAAGTCCATAGAACATTTCCATCTCGATATTAAAAGATCCCTATACAAATCCACTACCTCAGTTCCCAATTCGTACAAAATTCCACTCCTATACCATATAGTTCCCTAATAAGGCTCAAACGACGACGAACGTTCAAACAGTTTTCAGAAATCGAAGACAACAAAACATAACTTTGTTTTCACAACTACGAAAACAAATACGAGAAGAACTTGACAGATACAAACGACACAAACTGGACGACAGACTAAAGTACGCCACGACAAGCATCCCCAGAAACACTGGAAATTGATAGACGAGACAAAGGCAAATATAATCTCACCCATCAACCTTCCGAGCGGCAACAGGACGTACGATCCCTAGACTATATCAGAAACCGTTGCCAACCCAATTACCTGACGATCTAATCCTTCATTTCCTGAAAGTACCCAACCTTCACTACAAACTTGAAGACCTATGGACTATAACAGACGACGGAATCAAAGACCAACTTCATGCGACAAAAGCGACTGGTCCCTAAGGAGTGAAAGTATTACGTAGACTAACGACAAACGCCAATAGACACCTGGCTCTCATCTTGAACAACTGCATACGACTCTACAACTCAGTGCTACCCTGGCATATGGAAACACACGACACTCAAAATAAAGAACACAGAAGCCTCATAAAAACTGTAGAGACCCAAATAATTACACCTCCCGGTAGCCACATATCAATCGTCAACAAAGGATTTGACATCCTTCATCGACTGAATTCTGTCATTGGCAATCACTTACGACTGACCCAATACGGACCGATCATTAGCACTACAGACGCTACACCTCGCCAGTGACAGGCCACTGAATCTTTTTTGTAACGACACAAAAATAATTCCAAATACACAAGATTAACTACAATTTTGGAATTCCCCAATGATCTGGAAGAACAACATATCGATAAAGTTGCGTCTCAGAATTGACTAATAAGTGGATATTTATACTGCGTAGACTGAAGGGTTTATAATGATTAAACCAGATAGGGGTCTGCGAAACAAAAACTACGAAAGAAATGAAATAAAGATGAATGCGAAAGACAAATGCAGAAATTTTATACATATGGCGAATCCATTGAAGAAGATATTATGGCGGGCTGTGCGACATTATAGAACAAAGTTCATGTAGGAAGACACAACCACGCAGTCGCGGTTCGTGCTTAGGTTACACGTAGGCCCCAGATAATTGAAAACTATCTTATAATATCTAATAAATATACATTTTCTTTTAATGATTTTAAACTAGCAGACCCTTCAAAGAATGTTGAGAATCAAATCTTGAGTTACAAATAATTGATAACAGATGTCTTACGTACTACGATAAAATCAAGTCTTTACCAACAATCCGTAGATTACGAGTAGGACACGCATATGGTAATTCACCGATCATAATTAAAATTTATGGAGGACCTTTATGAACATAAAGTATTGGCATATTTTTCTTTAGATTATTTTGATTTGTTTATCGAAGAAAATACAATATCGAACTTAACTGTCGGCCCGTCAGTGTATTTCTTTTAAATTTGCCGCAACAGCTGGGAGGGCGGCGGTGGCGGTCTGGCGCGCTTGCGGTCCACTGCGTGACGTCAACCGGACGGCAGAAGTGCCCGACAGTTCACAATTAATTACTCAAAAGTTTGAAGAGCAATTACATTATGTTTTGTAATTAATTAGCAATTAAATAGTTCTAAATGGGGAAATAAGTTTTTGTGTGAAAACCGATGGTGGTGTCATGCTTAAATTTTAAGAAATAGTTCAGTATTAATTAATTGGATATTTGAAAAGCAAATAAATTCATTTTTACGCAATTAATTAGTAATTAAATAGTTATACACGATGGAATATTTTTTTTGTTGTAACCGAATGTGGCCTGCCACAATAATCTTAAGCTAGCTCACCATTAATAACGTAAACATTTGAAGGGCAGGAATTTTTAATTTTTGCGTACTTATTTAGAAATTTAATAGTTCAAAATTGTGTAATATTTTATTTTGTTGTAATATATTGTTGTAGTACGAGATTAAGTCTATCTTCGCGTCACATTTGATAACCTCACAATCACACGTTTGCTCGCGCAAGACGACAATTGCTTTCAATAGATCGATTGCATTTCGGACCAAAAAAGGAAGTAATAATAAAAGCGTTCATTACATAATTTTAAAATATTATTAATTTTTAGTGCTTATATTATAAGACCTGTTAATACTAGAAAGCGTAAGTGATAAAATATCTAGGGCTCACTAACTTTCATTTCACGAAACAAATCATGAAATTTGGTTGAGTAAAGATATCAAAAGGTTTTCTAAACGAAACCTCTTACCGGTTTTAATACACATACATATACAATATATTTAGATTATTTTATAACGAAAAAATAATTCAAATGAGTACAGTAAGTCTTCCATTGTTCCGTGTCATTTAAGGAACATTTGTGATCTGTAATATCTCTTTTCATGTATTTTTTAGGAAATGCAGCCATTTCGGTTAATGGAACTTTTGAATGATGCAGCTGGGCTCTGAAACTATTTCTGTTTACCCATGGGTACTATAACCGAAAATTTCATGAATATTATTCAACATACCTAGATAGTGCTCGAAGATATTCGTTATTTTTGTCGTCTTGAATATTCATTTTTACTCCCATAGAAGATTCTGAAATCAAAAAAAATACGTCAATACAAAATTTAACTGTTAAATAGCATCCGTCCGAGTGGGTTGAAATAAATCAATAATTCATTTCAGATATAATTAATTCCCCGAATTAAAAATTGTCGGAACAAGTTTTTTTGTGGTCTTGTGGAACGCCGGTGTAAACAGTCTTGGCGATTGACGGGTAACAAAAACGAAGGTAACAAAGTTAACTGAAATACAACACACATCATACGTATTTAAAAAATCAGATGAAACAAGTAGATACCAAATGTTTCTGGGGCCTATCTATGAACCAACTCCAAGAACGGCGGCGGCTCCAACGCATTCGTGAGCAGAAACGAGGCTGAGGCCGAGCAACGTGCGCAGCAGGAGCAGCATAATATTTTGCATATACAGCTTGTATAATGCATAATATTTCCACAGTTCTGTTTCCTCTAGACTAACACGTGCATGCGACAAACATTCACGAATTGCTTAATGGCAATCTGAATAATGAATGCTGACCCATTTTTCTGAAAGCCAATAGCACGAGACTTAATGATGCTTAATAGCACATTAAAAACTGTCAATCATTTGTGTAAAATTTCTCAGATGCATAGATTCAATGTTTCAATGCTGTAAAAGGCTGCAAAATGCATAATGACAGAGAAGTGGAACATCTTGAAACAACCTTCCGTCTCTTCAACCTGCACTTTACTAGAATGGCAGATCTCACAAAAAGTCAAAGCTACAAAATTCATCACCACGAATAATTTTCCTAAAACTTGTTAAGATTTGAATAAAAAATTGTTTTTACACTTCTTTCAATAAAATTCAAAGAAAAGTTCGTTAAGTAAAAATAAATGATCGACTGGTTTTGATGAATTCCCTGATTTCTTTCTGGCATTTATTGAATGTAGATTTTATAAAACAGGTCATTTTTTACAGAATCTATACATGATGAAACTTTTCAAAAAACATCTATGCCAGATTTCAAAAAAAAATCTGAACTAATTAAATAACTTTTAGAAAAATATCATAAATAATTTGAAACATTATCAAAACATGTACATACTAATAGTAGGCTAATGTGGCAGTTACACACAATTAAAGTTTAACCACAGAAAAATGTGATATCTCAGAACACAGAAATATTTATTAAACTACTTACTCTAAGCTAAGAAGAGATCTCTGTGCCCTGGAAGAGGAATTTCGTGACAACTGACAAAATAAAATATTCTCATGACGTCAATTTTCGTATCTCGTGTTCATTTTATTAGGCAATTATTATTTCAATGTCGATGTATTAAATAATTTGTTAAAAAAAAGCTGTCTCGCGTACCGCGACCTTCCCTCCTGTGTTTTTTGAATAAACAATTTTTTTTAAAAATTGAGAGCAATTACTCCAGTAATTCAAAGGTTTTGCGAAAAAAACGTACATTCACTTTTGTGTAATAGATAATCCATTCCCGGGCTTTGAAGCGTAAAAAAAGATTAAATGTATACTAAGGTACATCTTTACATACCTTCGTGAATATTTATTCAACTTCAAAAGAAAAAAGCTTAACAAATTAAATTTGACATCGACAAAATAATGGAACACTGATGTATCATTCAGATTTTCTGGTATTAAATTAATCAGTGGTAAATAAAATTGGAAATTAAAATTACTGGTAAATATATATAAATCCACTTACCACATGAAATATCCAGGGCGCAAAGCAATAAATATTTATGTATATCGAACTCAGGACCACCAACTTCCTTCTTCAATTTTTGTGTCAAAACACTTGCTTGCGAATTGAATACAGTCAAAAATTCTTCTAGAATTTTGTAACTGAAAGCTGGGTTTATTAATTTTCTGTCAGATCTCCATTTGTCGCCTTTTTACATAAAAAGATAATAATTATCTTTGTTATTAACATATATTCTACAACAGAAAAGATTTGTAAGTATGTGCCTTACCTGTAGATGTAAGAAGTCCCTTACCAGCCATAACTTCTATAAATTTGTACTGCAAACTTTTTGTAATATTTGTTTTCGAAGTTAGGAAGGTCTGAAAAAGTAAAACATAAAATACGCAAATGCAATATGCAAATTTCTATTGAAAAGACAATTAGTGGTGCTACCACAGCTCGTAATTTGTTGCATTATCTATAGCGGTAGCGTCATACTAACATACTATTAGGACCCACAGAAGTGCTTCCAAAAAAGAAAAAATCCGGTTTTGGAATAAAATAAGAATTTGCTGGGCAAGCACGGATTTTGATTAAAACCAGGTTTTGGAGTTAAATCAAGGTTTTGGAATTTACACAATGATTCGAGGTTAAAATTTCTTCAGGATAAAACCCATGTATTGAGGTTAAGACCAGGCTTAAAAGTTAAAACAATGGGTTATTTTATTAAATCAGGGTATTGGTGTTGAAACTAGATTAGTAGGTTAAAATCAAGTTTAATTAAAAAAACTTGTTGAGGGGTTAAAACAAATCGTAGGGGTTGAAATAGTGTTGTACAGGCCAAACTTTACTGTGGTGGGGTAAATTTGCGGGGAGCCTCTTTGGTGGCAGAACGTCAGGGAAAAGATCAAAAACGCTCTAAAACTATTTGTACATATTTTCGGTAACCGTATTATACATTCCTTTAACTGCGTTATAATTATCAATTTTTATTAACTATATAATACATGCTGTTAATTATGCAAGAGGCACATTTCTCAATTTCCTTGCCGCGAAACCGTCAATCATTATGTCACAACTCTTTTACCTAAGTATAACGTTATTGCTGCTTAAAATGGCAATATTGTTGAGTCAATACTGTTTGCAATCTGTTTTAACTTTTTTCAACTATGAAAACGACCTTTCAGCAGTGGAATTTATTGTCATGTAATAAGATAAATGTTCAAAATTACTTCCAAATTAGGGAAAGCATCTTGGACTTGCATTATTCAAATGTGCACATAATGTCGGCAGAAATGCCATTTTACTTCTGCAAATTGTTTGTAAACTTCCGCATACTTAACAAGCTCAATTCTAAGATTTTCGTCAACATAGTTTTTGTACATTTTAAGTTACGGTTTTGCTTCTTCAATCTACTCTTCCAGTTCGAAATGCTGGACTCTAGCCAAAAAATCAAAACGTGCGGAGACCGATTCATATGCTGAAATCCGTTGATCAAAGAATGTTATGAACTGACCAAAATATATGTATTCGTACTTAGTCATTATAAGTCTCGTAAAGAGCAATGTCACCCAACCAGGAACCCACGATGTCTTGAATTCACTTAACCTTCATGATTTCACATGATTAACAAATTCGGCTAGCGACGCCGGCTTCGTGATCGTGGTCTTTCAGAAGAGCCATTCCAGCATTCCCCTGAATGCCGGAGGGAAACCACGTAAACCTTGGCGAGGGTGGCCGGCATTGGATTTGAATCCGGCCTTTCGGATGCGAAGTGAGAGCGCTACGCACTTCCCTCGGGGAGGTAATTCTCGGTGTGAAATATTAGAGATGGTGTAGGTAGATCAAAGTCAAGAAAATATTTCAGTGACATCTCCTGAAGATCGCTTATTCTGAAGTCCCAACTATTTCCATTCCCGAATTCGTAGTGCAAGAAATTGTCAGGCTTCTTATTTGATAATAACTTTTTTTCTATGTACACGACCTTTCTTAAAGATATGAGTTTTATAATATATTTTTCCAAGCCAAAAATCTTTTTATTCATTCTTGTACTTTTGCAATATTAACTTTTTGCAATTCTGCTGTTGTAGCACCACTAGTTCGTTACCAAGACTCGGCAATAAGACTTTTTCTGTGGAGAAATGGCCGCTTTCCGGCGCCCGATTAGAATACCTTTTCTTCTTAGGAAGGGAGAGTGAGAAAATAAAAAGAAGTTTAAATGTTTCAAACAAATTTAGAGAGTTGAAACCAAATTCAGTGGCAAGAAACACAGTAGATCTGCGGAACGACAAAGACATTACAATGTTAGTTATTATCTCTCAAGTGTGTGCTACCTTTTTCGACTAGATTCACCCTCTTCTTAGCTGCAACCTAAGAGATATCTCTCTTATTTTCTTAAAATTTCCTAACTCACTAGAAGTATAATTGAAAAATGACTAAGAATATTATAGAAAGATACATTTCGGCCAAGGGATAGTTTCAATGAAAAATTTGACGCCGTTTTCATGAAAAAGTCATTTGGGCGTGTCTGTAAATGCAAACTCATGCTATTTTCACCCAAACCTTTGATGTGCTTCGTGTAAAGTACTCCAAAATTTAAAGAATGTCTTTTTTAAAATCGCAGATCTTCGATCCGGGCCCGACCGGTCGGAGAATATTCGTTTTGAACAAAAGTAGGTACCAATACACGCACAAAACATCACAATTTTTAGCGACATTTTGTGAGTTCTAGGGGTCAAATTAGAAGACGAATATATTTTCTTTTATCTTTAATGCACTCATTCCAGAAATATAACTGTGTAATTGCTTTCAAATTTTGTACGCATGCATATGTTTAAACATTTCTCACGGATCTACTTTTATCTTCAGAA
Source organism: Gryllus bimaculatus (assembly GCA_017312745.1). Classification (NCBI taxonomy): domain Eukaryota; kingdom Metazoa; phylum Arthropoda; class Insecta; order Orthoptera; family Gryllidae; genus Gryllus; species Gryllus bimaculatus. The sequence continues at coordinate 50,117 of BOPP01000516.1, read as the reverse complement.
AAATAAAACTACACTCAAAATAAACCTTGAAATATGTACTTTCATTGTGTAAAAACGTAACAGTTGTTAATATATTATTCCAGTATTTAAAATGGTTTTCATTTTTTAAGTACAATTTTTTACAACACTTACATTCGTTATAAAAAATACTCATGAATTTGTACACTAATGTATAAAAAGTTCCAAAAATTAAAAATGGGACGCAAACAAACACATTTTTTAAAAGTAGTTTTTTGGCAGAAGTGCGTCCTCCGCCCACCACTTGGGGAGCATGCACAAAGAAGTTTCAGAACCTCGACGTTTGAATGGAAAGGAAAAGTGAAAGTGCTATGAGACGCAGGATCGCGCCCACTGTGGCAAATGGTTCGCTCAGGACCCTCCTCTGACCATGGATAGGCAACAAAACTCTCGATACGAAGGTTGTGTCAATCCTCTTAATATGAAAAACCATGCCTTTAGAAGAGATGTACGTTTACGTTGTGTTACAAGCAGTATTCTTGAAAAGTAGGAAATAAAATGTTCACCGTCAAGAAATTTAAAAATTTGAGATATAAGCCGGAAAAGGGTTTAAAAAAGGTCTTCTCGTGAAGTATCGAGTGTAAGTAAAAGAAAATTGACGCACAAGCAGTATCCTTGACAGAAACTACAAGAAATCAAAAAGACTCTTGAAAAGATTTTTCATTTAGAAGATCCTTCTACCACGTGTGAGAATTCAGATTATAACCCAATTATCGAAAAATTGCAACGTCGTTTCAAATCCACTAATGAAACAAATATGAAAATCCAAATTCTTTCTGTATTTGAAGAGTGGTCATACAAGAAAATGCATTAACATTTCGATGCATCAACTCACATGATTCGCGCAGCAAAAAGTCTAGCAGGTGAAAGAAGCATTTTAAAAATTCCTGACGTAAACCATAGAAGAGAACTCGATTACCCCGTTGTACAGACTGTTACAGAATTTTATCTTGCTAGTGAAGTACCAAGAATAAAAGGGTATGGGAGTCACTCTAAAAGAGGAGATTAATCATTAATTATTAAAGGAGGGACATCTTTATGCAATGTATAAAGCGTACACATGCCTTCGAGCATGGAAAGAAATTCAAAGTCGATTAGGGAAATCTACATATTTTGGCAGAGCGGTTCTCATGCACAAAATTCAGACAAGAATTCAGAAAACACGTTGGGAAATATTCATTCACGAATCTAACTATTACAGAGTGGAACGTTTAGCTTAAGACAATCTTCAATCCCATTCCTCAGTGCCTAAGCAAATTTAAAAATAAATTAGTTTCATGAATAGTGATATGTGTGTTATAAATATATTTAATATTATTCAGTGTAAGGAAATATTATTATTATTATTATTATTAGTAGTAGTAGTAGTAGTAGTAGTAGTAGTAGTAGTAGTAATGTAGCAGTAGCGTAGCAGTTAGCAGTAGCGAGTGCAGTAGCAAGTAGCAGTAGCAGTAGCATAGCGAGTAGCCAGAGCATTTAGCAGTAGCAGTAGTAGTATAGTAGAGAGAGAGTTGCACCACTGGTTGCCATGTAAGGTGTTTCGCTGTGCGCTCCTCGCTTGTCTGCGTGTCTCTAGTGTTATTGCTTTAACTGCCAGAAAGGTAAGAAAGTAAATGCCTAAGCACTCTGCACCTCGATTCTATGTAGTTAAAAGCGTGGGACTCCGTAATTAGGGAGTAATACGTGTTAAAATCGGTGCCTCTTGGTAGCGTGGGCTAGCGCCATCTTGTCCTTGGGGTGCGTCTTTGGAATACAGAGTGCACTGTGCTGGCGCTGCGCGGGAGGATCTTACACTATGTTTACCGCCACTAGCGAGCCGCAAGGAGTGGAAGTGAACTAAGAGGCTTTCAGCGCTCCTACCGGAGCGGAGGGTGACCACAGAAATAGAGGCTACTTCAAACCGTAGTGTATTGTCGCGTGAGCCATGTGAAGCGAGTTAGGGCAGAGAAATTGAAACTGTAGGTATACCTTCGGCCAGCGTTGAAGATGGTGTATTATCTGAAGAGGTCGATCAATGTAGAAAATAATATATAAATCTCGGAGATTCAAATTCACAGGATAGGTATCTCGTCGTCACACCAGGAGATGAAGAAAAAATGGTGTTGGACTCATTGATAAAGAATCTTGAAGACCTTAAGTCTTATATAAACTTAAACAGAAATACCAA